>MDKJ01110411.1:0-82347 GCA_005239525.1 Nicotiana knightiana | reverse complement strand
CTCCCACAGACTCAGAGGATGTTCGATGCAGTATGGGTCGTTGTGGATAGACTGACCAAGTCAACGCACTTCATTCCAGTATCAGTTTTGTATTCATCAGAGAAGTTGGCAAGGATCTATATGAGGGAGATTGTTAGACTGCATGGTGTGCCCATATCCATTATATCACACTGAGGTACTCAGTTTACCTCCCATTTCTGGAGAGTATTTCAGCAAGAGTTGGGCACCCAGATTGATTTGAGCACCGCATTTCATCCTCAGACGGACGGGTAGTCCGAGCGTACTATTCAGATTTTGGAGGATATGTTGCGAGTTTTGTGTTATTGACTTTGGTAGTTCATGGGACCAGTTCTTGCCTTTAGCTGAGTTTTCCTACAACAACAACAATCATTCGAGCATTCAGATGGCTCCGTATGAGGCATTGTGTGGTAGATGGGGTCGGTCTCCAGTCGAGTGGTTTGAGCCGGGGGAGGCTAGATTGTTGGGTTCTGAGTTAGTCCAGGATGCCTTGGATAAGGTGAAGATCATTCAGGATGGACTTCGTACAGCATAGTCCAGGCAGAAGAGTTATGCGGATCGCAGAGTTCGAGATTTGGCATTTATGATAGGCGACCGGGTATTTCTTCGGGTGTCGCCCATGAAGGGCATGATGAGATTCGGAAAGAAGGGCAAGTTGAGCCCTAGGTACATTGGTCCATTTGAGATTCTGGACAGGGTAGGAGTGGTGGCCTACAGATTTGCGTTGCCACCTAGTTTGTCAGCCGTGCATCCAGTATTTTACGTGTCTATGCTCCTGAGGTGTATTTCAGACCCATCTCATGTTCTTGACTTTAGTGGTGTCAAGTTGGACAAGGATTTGTCTTATGAGGAGGAGTCGGTAGCAGTATTAGATCGACAGGTGCGACGGTTGAGATCGAAGGGTTATCCTTCGGTTCGTGTTCAGTGGAGAGGTCAGCCTGTTGAGGCAGCTACTTGGGAGTCCGAGCCCGATATGTGGATCCATTTCCCCACCTTTTCCCTGATTCAGGTACTTTTCTATGTCCATTCGAGGACCGACGGTTATTTTAGAGGTGGAGATTGTGATGACTCAAAAGGTCATCTTGTATAATTTAGCAGAAACTGTGTTCCGAGGCCTCGAAAGCCTCTGTTAATCTTAGCTTGTTTTGCGTGCACAACCCGAGATCATAGCCGGGAAACGTTTATGTGGGAATGTGTTGAACTGTTGAATTTATGATAATTAATGGAATAAGTTGACTTTGGTCAATATTTTTGGTAAATGGACCCGGACCTATGATTTGACGGTCCCGGAGGGTCCTTAGGAAAATATGGGACCTGGGTGTATTCCCGGAATCGAATTCTGAGGTCCCAAACCCGAGAAATGAATTTTTAAAGAAAATTGTTTTCTGAAAATAAGAAAGACTTTTGAAAATGAACTTTGAGGTGAAATCTGTGTTACCAGGCCCGTATTATGGTTCCGGAGCCCGGAACATGTTTAATATATGTTACGCGAGTTATCTGTGAAATTTGGTGTGAAACGGACTTGAAATGACGTGGTTCGGATCGAAATTGGAATATTTGAGCTTTATGAAGTTTTAAGAAAACTCTATGAGTTTTTAGGTTTAATTCATTGTTTTGATGTTATTTTAGTGGTTTAATCAGTCGAATGAGTTCATAGGATGATTTTGGAAGTCGTGTGTATATTTGGTGCCATTCCGAGTAGTATAGGTCAGTTCGGCATGTGGTTAGTGAAGTCTAGAAAACTTAAAGTTCCTAAGTTTGGTTCTTGGGGTTTAGGGGTGCGATTTTGAGTTTTAGCGTTGTTTTGGGTGTTCCAAAGACTCGAGCGAGTCCGTGTTATGATTTAGGACTCGTTGGTATACTTGGACTAGGGCTCGGGTGGGCCTAGGTGCCTTCTGGGCACCTAACGGGGCTAAAAACCAGCAAACACAGCTGTTGGTGCACCTGTTCTGGTGTGACCGTAGGTGCGGTTGTCCAGTCGCAGGTGCGGGACCGCTCCTGCGGTCCCCAGCATCGCAGGTGCGATTACTCAAATGCTTGGCCAATTATCGCGGGTGCGGAAAATATTCCGCAGGAGCGGAGTCGTAGGTGCGGTCTCCACTCCGCAGGCGCGGGCCCAGGCTCCCTAGCCCATTTCCACAGGCGCGAGATTTTCCTCGCAGGTGCGGGACCGCTCTTGCGGTCCCCGAGCCGCAGGTGCGGAATCACTATGCAGGCATTGTGTTTCATATACGGTTTTCAAACCCATTTTTCTCATTTCTTTTTTCTTCCTTGGGCGATTTTCCTCCATTGTTAAGGGCTAACGACCTTGCCTTCTAAGATAAGTGAACTTTACTCAAAAATTAGCTTCATGCATGGCTTCTAGCTTAATTAACTACATAAATTAGTGCAAAAATCAAGAATTTGGTTAGTAACCTAGAACTTGTGATCATTTGAAAATTTTCTGTGAATTGGCCATGAAATCAAGTAAGAATCGTATATTAATGATCCTTAGGCTTTGGTTGAGTGTTCCCTTCGAGAATTATTGGAATCCGAGCGAGCGGGCCCGGGGTGAATTTGGTATTTTTGGAAGAATGCTAGGAAATGGATAATTAGGCTATGGGATCGATTTATTGAGTCATTATTGATATACTTAAGTTAATTATGTCTAGATATTGTTGTTTCGGAGTTGAATTCAAAAGGAAAGACGGTGTTAGAGGCTTGATTGCTATTTTTGGACCCGAGGTAAGTGTCTAGCCTAACTTTGGTGAGGTAATAGGTATCATATGCTATGTGCTAAGTGTTTATCATGTGCAATGCATATGTGAGGTGACGAGTACCTATGCATTGTGTGTAACGCATGCCCGTGAGTCCATTTTTGATGAAATTCTTGTCTTTACTTCCACAACTATTCTATTATGAATTTATCTCTACTTGGAAGTTGATTGTTGTTGAAAATCCTCGTTTATGAACTTGTGATGTAATGGTCCTATTGAGGACCCAACGGTAAAGGATATACTTGAAAAGTTTGGTTATAGCTGAGACCCTTGCCGGGCAATTTGTTATGATAATTACTGATATTTTCTCCTTGCCGGGTGATCATAATTTGTGATTCCACTATGCTGCATTCCTTGCCATTTTGATAATTGTCATTGCATTGGTGAGGAAGAGAGTAAAAGCACGAAGGGTGATGTCGTTTCATATTTTATATTGTTATGCACGAGGGGACATTCCGTGCCATATTTTATATGGTTATGCACGATGGGACATTCTGTGCCATATTTTATATTGTTATGCACGATGGGACATTCCGTGCCATATTTTAGATTGTTATGCACGAGGGGACATTTCGTGCCATATTTTATATTGTTATGAATGAGGGGACATTCCGTGCCATATTTTATATTGTTATGCACGAGGGGACATTCCGTGCCATATTCTATATTGTTATGCACGAGGGGACATTCCGTGCCATATTTTATATTGTTATGCACGAGGAGACATTCCGTGCCATATTTTATATTGTTATGCAGGAGGGGACATTCCATGCCACATTTTTATATTGTTATGCACGAGGGGACATTCCGTGCCATATTTTATATTGTTATGCACGAGGGGAAATTTTGTGTCATATTTTATATTGTTATGCACGAGGGGACATTCCGTGCCATATTTTACATTTTTATGCTCGAGGGGATATGCTGTGCCGTTTCTTTTCACTGTTTAATTTGTGTTGTCAATTCCCGTTGCTATTTTCGGATATTTTAGACTGTTGTTTCGTTTCCGTCATTTCAGTTTTTGCTATTTCTTACCCCCAGCATGTTCTTCCCCGTAATTGTATTCTTGTTTAGATTCTACTATACTATTGAACTGCACAGGTATATTTTGTCGCCGTGTCCTAGCCTCGTCACTACTTCGCCGAGGTTAGGCTCGACACTTACTCAGTACATAGGGTCGGTTGTACTGATGCTACACATGCACTTCTTTACGTTGTACAGATTACGCAGCCGGACCAGGTGGACATCACTAGTAGGAGTGTCCTTCGTTTCACCTTAGAGGCTTCAAGGTATACCCGCTGGCGTTCGTGGGCCTTGGTGTCTCTCCTATCCCTAGTTCTTCATTTCTGTCTTGTTTTTCCTCTAGTTTTCAGAGACATTCATGCATTTCCTTTTAGACTTTGTATTTAGCACTCCTATGGACAGTTCGTGAGTTTGTGACTCCAGGTTTTGGGAAATTATTGCGACGTTGTATTATGTTGTCTTTACTTAGTTTTGAAACTATATTTATTTCCGCTGTTAAGTTGTGAACTGTCTTAGCTTATTCTGTTAATTCGATGTTATCATATTAGTTTAACAGTACACATTGGCTTGTCTAGCGTGTTCGACGTTAGACGCCATCATGGCCTGATGGTGGGATTTCGGGGCGTGACATCATCTCACTTTACATTTCTTTCCCATCTTTCGATACATTGGCACGAGTGGCCTCATTTACTAAGTCGTTCTTGGCACTTGGCCGTATTTTACAACTTAAGTTTCCTTTTTTGCACATTCAATAGCATTATAATCAACATCAATAAGACCTATCATGTAAAGCATTTGTAAACATAAGGGAAAGACTTGGAAAATCCCAAGTACATAGAGGTCTTTCATACAAATTGGCACAACAACCTTTATTCGATTTTTGACATGGTCTTAACCTTTCTTAAAACATACTCCACATTTTTACACATATCCTCGAAGGGAAATGACTTGATTAGCATTTAGTACAATTATTGAACATATATCATTTAGCACACACATTTGGGATAGTCAATTCTAGTATGATCAATTTTGCGACTTACACAAATTTCACGAACACCAGGGGTTTCGATTCTAAGGAGAAGGAGGTTTTGCCGTACATACCTCAATTGAGCCCCTTAAAACTCTACAATGTTCCAGAATGTTCACAACTTCAATCTATTTTAGCCATGTAGCACAATTGAACCCATAATTAGGAAAACGATCATATTCCTAGCTCACTTGAGCATTCTATCAAACACTAAGGGTTTATTATTGTTCCATGGCCCTTTTCATGAAAGATTACACCAACCCATTCCCCATTATTTTCTATCTTTGATTTACAACTCCCTCACATACCTTAGGAATACATGCATGCAAGGTAATCACCCTCAGCCCCCTAAATTATCTTACTAATGGCCCATTATAGCTATGTTTTTTAACTAAGAGCTGGGGTGATGGAATATTACCTCTTAGGAAGAAGACTTAGGTGCCTCTCTTGATAATCTTCAAGGTTTTAAGTAATAATTGAAGAAAAATTTGGTGATGATTAGTTCCTCCCTCTAGGATTCTCTCTCTCACTCTAGAAATATCAGAAAATAGGTTCAAAATGGTCTAAAATGGATGTTTTACCGAGATAAGGTCGGGTTAAATAAGAAAATAGGAGCCCCGACACAGATATGTGGTCGCATATGTGACCGCATAATTCTTCTGCAGTCCGAAAATTGGCCACATAATTGCCCTTGACTCCTGACATTTTTTTGTTTCATTCTGGGACCAGTCTGCGGTCCGCAGACCTACACTGTGGTCGCATAATGCACCGCAGAACTCTCACATGATAAATCCCAAACTTGGATATGCGATCAAAGTGCGGCCCACAAAATAGATCTGCGATCGCATAATGGTTCGCAAAAATGCATCAAAATTAGCCAAAAAGGCTGCCTCACTCTGCGCCCATTCTACGGTCCACAGAGTGATTATGCGACCTCATAGTGGGCCGAGAAATGCCTTTTATGCAAAACATTTTTCTTTATCTATTTAATGCACTGTTCAATCCAAAAAGTCCGAACATCGACTTGCAAGCTCGCCGCGAAGAATTTCTACTATTATTGACCTCTACGCTTAGCTCGGTGTCACAAAATCCTGGTTTTTAGGAAATTTTTTACGGGGCCTTACATCCTCCCCCACTTAAGATCATTCGTCCTCGAATGAGGGTCAAGTTCCATTATTAGCCACTTATGCAACTCAGTTTTCCATACCACCCACCAACAACCCCAAATTTAACTAACTCACTAGATTTCCAAAAATTTTGCTAGAGTTTCCTTTGTAACTAGGCCTATCCACCTGTCAGAGAGCCCTAGAAACACATATTACAATATATGCACAACCCAATGACGTAAAAAAACTGATAACAATACCAACCGTGGCCTCATAAGCAACATATATAACTCAAAAGAACACCTTTGCATTAATTGAACAAGTGATACAATGTTTATAGGAAGTAACTTCATAGAAACTATTACATGGCTATTCAAACAAATGAGGGTACTTCTTTTTCATTTCTTCCTCGGCTTCCCACGTAGCTTCTTCAACATGCTGGTTTCGCCATAACACTTTCATGGAGGAGATTTCTTTATTTCTCAACTTTTGGACTTGCCTATCAAGAATGGAAACTGGAATCTCTCCATATGATAGTTATTCATTAACCTCAATGGATCTCAGCTGGCACAACAACTAATGGATCTCCCACCACCTTCTTCAGCATAGACACATGGAATACCAGGTTTACTAATGACATCCTGGGTAGTAACTCAAGCTTGTATGCAACCTGACCGATCCTTTGAATGATTCTGTACTGTTAAGCCCCGAGCCTGGGGGCGATATAGTCACCCGGTGCCTCATCTATCGTTGCGTACCAACTTGCGACTAAGGGACTCTGGACGTATAATGTCATACATTGGCCAGGGGCCACATTGCAAGACAATTTCCGAAGCAAAATATAAAACTGAATGGAAACTAACACTGAATAAATGTCAATATAAAGCTGGGCCGGAAGGGTCGTCATAATTACTACAGCTGGCAAGCCAGCAAAATATACATATAGGGTCTACAAGCCCAACATACTGCACTAACTAACATGATATGTCTACAAGCCTCTACTGATGGATGTACTTTGATCGGAACAGGGTCCCGACCTGCCCATAGCCTATATACATATAAACACAAGATGTACACAAAACGTCTAGACACGGCAACTCCGAGAGACGTGGAGCTTACCGATAAAGCTGAATTCGGGAAACACCTATTGAGGAGGTCTACCCATATCTCTGTCTGAACTTGCACGCATGAAATGTAGCATCCCCAGAAAAAAAGGACGTCAGTACCAAATAATGTACCGAGTATGCAAGGAAATAGTATAACTGAAAGCTGAAACTAAACTGATAATATAATAACTGAAAGCAACTGGGAGTCAAAGATAATCTGAAGGTATGCTTACCTGCTGATACCGACCCAACTCTCTCAATATAGTAAGTAAAATAGTTGTCCGGCCATATAAGGCTCGGTATATGTATATATTTGCTCTGCCATAGTAGGCTTGCTCATAGGCGCTCGGCCAAACTAGGCTCTGTATCTCGGCCATGTTGGGCTCGCTCATAGGCGCTCGGCCATAGTAGGCTCGATATATAACTTACCATCTTATCAGAGGTTGCCCAATCGGGGCCTGCCCATCGATTATAGCTCGATGGTAATGAAAATACTGTAATACTGCATATATAGGCTTTTGGATCTCTTGACTAGAAGAATAAAATAATAAATTGAATATGATGTTCCGATAAGGGAGAATACTGTAAGTTATGAGACTAGAAAAATGTACATAAATTCCGGAATATGAATTTCTCTTTATGTCTCGTCATCAACTCATGTAATGGATTTCCTTATTATTTAATAATTCTTTTTTTAAGTAATGACATATTCTGTTTGTAAGCTTATGCTTGTTAACTAAACCAGGATTATTTTACACTTTGGTATAACTTATGCCGAAGTCGTAAAAGTATTAGTGTGTTGGTAATAAAGGTATCTCAACACCTTCAATTAGAAAATCCTTACATAATAATATCTTGAATTAGGAAATCCTTACATAATAATATCTTCAATTAGGAAATCCTTACATAATAATATCTTCAATTAGGAAATCTTTACATAATAATCCACATATTATTTTTCCCTTATTATTTTCCATTACATAAACAATTTCTGCATTATTACAATTCGGCATAATTTCCCATATTTTTGGTATTACAGGATCATGCTAAAATGAAGGAAGGGCTTAGCCTTAACATACCTAGAGTAGTGAAAAATCCGTGTAATATTCTTGAGAAGGTTGACACCGTACTCCCTTAAAATTGTAAAATCTCATGTTACTTATGTTCCTACAAAATCTCTGTTTGAACTATTAAAGATCCTTAGCTTCAGATGGCCTTCAACGTTGGCTTCAGATGCCTATTTTGTTAGCTTAAGATGACCCTTTTCTATTCTCTCAATGTTGAAGATATACATCTTTTAATTCTTAAAATATATCTAGCCTCCTAATGTTAAAAGATATGTTTAAGAGATTTATTTACTTCTCTCAAATGTTGAAGGCTTTTCTGTTAATTTATTGCCACCTACCTAACATGACTAATGAGTCATTTGATTTGGGTAGTGGTTTGCTGCCACATGGGGGGTGGGGAGGGGTTATAATCTTTATCCAACTTATTAGTTAATTAGGTAATGTCCCGTTACCCCGTAATTAACCAATTACTTGCATAATTAAGAATTGTCTCAAATTTATTAAAATCCTACTCATTTTTAATATACCTCATACATCATACTATCATGGTCATATGGTACCTTGTGTGGTACTAGGCCATAAATATCGGGTATTATAGCTCAGACCGTATTTTATCCCAAATTGACAACCTTCAACGAAACTCATTTTCTTTAATTCGTCTATCGTTTATCCTTCATGGCACTTACTTATGGCTTGTTATAAATAGCATAAATATGTTAACCTCAAGATAATTTCATCCCCGAGTCTATGTCAATTAACTGAAGACGAAACTTTAACGTACGAAAAATACGAGATGTAATATCCTTCCTCCCTTAGAAACATTCTTCCTCGAATGTATACTCTTAGATACTTTGGGAAACCACCCTGCACAGAGCCAGAAAGCATGCTATACATGCCACACTTGGCCTCACATAACTGTCTATTATAAATTCTGAAAGTCAAAAATAAGAGCTTACCTGATGACCTACCGGCCTGAATAGAGTTGTGCGAGGTATCCCACCTCGAGCCATATCTTCAGTTTGAAATTGGTGGGGGTATTTAGACTTCATTTATTCCTCCGTTTCCCACGTGATCTCTTCCACATTCTTGCTTCTCCATAACACCTTCACAGGAGTTATTTCCTTATTATGTAGCTTGCAGATTTGTCGGTCTAGGATGACATCCATAATTTCCCCTTAAGACAGGTCCTCCGTAATATGTACATCATCTATGGGCACCACTCGGGTAGGATCACCGATACACTTCCGTAGCATGGATACGTGAAAAATCGAATGGATAGACTCCAATTCTGTGGGCAATTCTAACTTATAAACTTCTTGGCCCACTCTCTGAATGATCCTATAAGGCCCAAATATACTGTGGGCTAAGCTTTCTCTTCTTTCCAAACCTCATCATACCCTTCATAGGTGACACCTTTAAGAATACCTAGTCATTAACCCCGAACTGTAAGTCTCGTCGCCGCACGTCAGAATATGACTTCTGACGACTCTGAGCTATCAATAGTTGCTCCCAGATAAGCTTTACTTTTTCTATGGCCTGCTGAATCAGGTCCTGCCCATGTGATCCAGATTCTCCAACATCAAACCACCCTATAGGAGATTTGCACTTATGCCCATACAAAGCCACGTACAAAACCATCTGGATACTGGAGTGTTAACTGTTATTATATGCAAACTCGATAAGAGGTAGATGTTCATCCCAACTTCTTTTAAAATCCAACACGCATGCTCGTAACATATACTTAAGTGTCTGAATTGTGCGCTCGGCCTGTCCATCAGTTTGTGAATGAAAAGATGTGCTGAGATTCACCTGAGTTCCTAGACCTCTCTGAAATGACCTCCAAAAAAGTGTTGTAAACTGGGCCCCACAGTCAGATATAATTGATACTGGTACTCCGTGTAGTCATACTATCTCCTTAATATATAATTTTGCATAATCTTCTGATGTATATGTAGATCTGACCAATACGAAATGATCTGATTTCGTGAGCCTATCGACTATCACCCATATAGAATCGAACTTACGATGAGAACGAGGTAAACCCGTGATGAAGTCCATTTTTATCGCCTCCCATTTTCATGTCAGGATCTCTATAGTCTGCATTAGCCCTTCGGGCTTCTGGTGCTCTGCCTTCAACTGCTGGCAACTAGGACACTAAGCGACAAACTCAACAATGTTCTTCTTCATATCATTCCACCAGTACACATCCTTAATGTCATGATACATCTTCGTTGACCCGGGGTGAATGGAGTACCACGAATAATGTTCCTCTGAAATAATCCTGTCTCATAGCCCTGCTAACCCCATCTCCCTTGAGTTCTGACAATGGCTTCTTCTACTGTGGAACTCGCTCTCTCAACTCGACCAACTCTAGGTCCTCATACTGCCTCTCCTTTACTTCAGCTATGAGAGATAATTTTGCAGTATTTTGGATTACAACTCCACCATTGCCAGATTCTACTAACCGAATCCCCAGACAAGCCAATTGATGAATCTCTCTAGTTAATTGCCTTTTCTCTGCCTCTACATGTGCTAAGCTACCCATAGATCGGCAAGTTAAGGCATCTGCTACAACATTAGCTTTCCCTGGATGGTTGATAATGTTAACACCGTAATCATTCAATAACTCAAGCCATCTCCTCTATATCAAATTCAACTCTTTTTTCTTGAAGACATATTGCAGGATTTTATGATTTGTGAATACATCAACATGAACACCATATAAATAATGCCTCCATATCTTAAGTGCATGGACAGCCGCAGCTAACTCGAGGTCGTGGGTCGGATAATTCCGTTCGTGCTTCCTTAGCTGCCTTGAAGCATATGCAATTACCTTCCCATGTTGCATTAGGACACATCCTAACTCGACACCTGAGGCATCACAATACATGGCATAACCATCTGGACCCTCTAAAAGTGCTAGAACCGGTGCTGAGGTCAACCTGTCCTTAAGCTCTTGGAAACTCTGCTCAAAGACCTCTATCCACTGAAACTTAGTTGCTTTCTACGTCAACTTCGTTAATGGTGCTGAAAAAGAAGAAAAACCCTCTACGACCCTCCGGTAGTGTCCTGCTAAACCTAGAAAGCTACGAATCTCGGTCGGAACGGTAGGTCTAGGCTAGGATTTCACAGCCTCAATCTTCTGAGTGTCTACCTTTATACCTCCATCGAAAACAATGTGCCCCAAGAATGCTACAGACTTCAGCCAGAACTAACATTTAGAAAACTTAGCATATAATTTACTATCACGGAGGGTTTGGAGTACCGCTCGCAGGTGGTCCGCATGCTCATCCTCTGAACGTGAATAAATCAGAATATCATTAATAAATACTATCACGAACAGATCCAAAATAGGCCAGAATAGGCTATTCATCAAGTCCATAAATACGACAGGTGCATTCGCCAACCCGAAGGACATGGCAAGGAACTCGAAGTGGCCGTATCAGGTCCTGAAGGATGTCATGGGAATATATTTCTCCCAAACTTTGACCTGGTGGTACCCTGGCCTCAAATATATATTTGAAAAGCATCTAGCTCCCTGCAACTGGTCAAACAAGTCATCAATCCTTGGTAGTGGATACTTATTCTTAATAGTTACCTTGTTCAGTTGCCTATAATCGATACACATCCTTAGAGAGCCGTCTTTCTTCCGTACAAATAGTATTGGTGCACCCCAAAGTGAGGTAGTGGCCCTGATGAAACCTTTCTCCAGCAAATCATTTAACTACTCCTTCAACTCTTTCAATTCGGCAGGTGCCATTCTATACGGAGGGATGGAAATCGATTGAGTTCCCGGAAGCAAATCGGGGCCAAAATCAATTTCTCGCTCTCGAGGAATACCTCGAAGTTCATCTGGGAATACATCTGCATACTCTTTGACTACTGGAATAAACTGAAGTGTAGGTATCTCCGCATCTGCATCCCTAACTCGCACAATATGATAAATGCACCCTTTGGCGATCATCATCCTCGCCTTCACATAGGAAATAAACCTACCTCTGGGTGTCGTTATATTACCTACCCATTCAAGGACTGGCTCACCCGGAAAATATAATCTAGCTATCTTTGCTCGACAATCAACTGTGGCCTAGCAAACTGCTAACCAGTCCATGCCTATGATAGCATCAAAATCCAACATCTCTAGCTCAACTAGGTCGGCTGAGGCATGATGACACAAACTGACACCGTACAGCCTCGGTAAACCCGTATAGCAATAATCGATTCTCTGACCGGTGTAGATACCGCAAAAGAATCACTTAGTATTTCAGGAGCTATACCAAACTTCCCCGCGACAAATGGGGTAATACACGATAAAGTAGATCTTGGGTCTATCAAGGCATAAGCATCATGAGAGCAGATAGTCAACATACCCGTCACAACGTATGGTGCAGACTCCTGATCCTGTCGACCCGCTAAAGCATAACTACGATTCTAGTTACCACCTGAACTGGAACCTCTACCTCGACCTCTACCAGCCGATGACTGAGACCCGCGCCCTGAAGGATGACAGACATAGATGATCCTGTTGCTGAATTCACTGATTATGCCATACCCCTAGAATCTCTATTTGTGAAATCTCGCATCATATGCCCCGGACGTCCACATGTATAACAAGCATCAGAACCAGCTCATCATTGGCCCAAGAGTCCTCTACCGTAGATGGCACACTGTTGCAGAAATGACCATGTCTGCCCTAGACCTCACTGTCGCTGCAAACCCGACGCCTTGGAGCTCTTACCTGGTCCTGAATGAGTGTAACTGTCATACCTAAAACCTTAACTGAGGTGGTGGAGGCCTAGGTGGCCGTTTGAAGTACTGGGGCCTATAACTACCCTGAGACTGCTCCTGAGACCTGGCGAATCTCATCCTCTTATGCTGCCCTGACTCAGTCCTCTCCGTACCCTGCTGCCGCGCCTACCCCTTTCTATATTCTAGGAAAATGCCTGAATCCGGGAGATATCCATACTATCCTGCAATGCAGCGGTGGCACATGCATCGGTCAACTCTGGGGCCAACCCTGCTATAAGCCTGTGGATCCTGTCCCGCATAGTAGCAACTATAAATGGTGCATATCTGGAGAATGAGTCAAAACGGAGACTATACTCTCAAACACTCATATTGCCCTGCTTGAAGGATAGAAACTGATCGACTCGAGCTTTTCGGATCTCCCACGGTAAGTACTGGTCAAGAAAGGCATCTGAAAAATTCTCCCAAATAGCTGGAGGTGCATCACGTGCCCTGGACCTTTCCTATCCCTCATACCAAAGGATGGCTATATTTCGGAGTCAAAAAGCTTCTAGCTCAACTGCCTCTTTCTTCGTGGCATGCATAACCCGAAAGATCATGTGAAGCTGGTCTATGAAATTCTGCGGGTCCTCCCTCTGATTTATCCCCGTGAACTCTGGGGTACTCAAAGCAGTAAACTCTCGGACCCTTGAACTCCCAGACCCCTCAGAAGGTCCTGCACTAGCGGATGCCCTATCCTGATGCTGGGTAGTTACCAATTGTGTCAACAAATGCACCGCACTCCTTAAGTCTTGATATGATGGAAGCGGAGGGGGAACTGGATGTGCGGTCTCCCTAGGAAACTCCTCACATAGTGAAGGGGCCGGTAATGGTTGAGTAGGGGTCTCTACGTGGGTCTGCGATTGGGCCCCATCTACTGGGATTACCCTGCTAGTCCCCTCACCTACTCATGTATCTCTCCCCTGCTAATCGAAGTCTTCCTAGTTACCATCATATGTGCATGCAAATGCTAACACGTAAGTTTAACTCAAATTTGCTATAACACAGTTCTACAATACGATTTAGATTTGAAAGAAAGGTAACCAAATCCTAAATGCCATGTAGTCCCCTACTTATATAATGTGGTGCACCACACATCTATTAACAAGACCCTACTAGACACGGCTTGTAGACTCCCTAGGACAGAACTGCTCTGATACCACCTTTTGTCAAGCCCCGAGCCTGGGGCGAGACCGGCACCCGGTGCCTTATCTATCCTTGTATACCAACTTGTGACTAAGGGACTCTGGACGTATAATGTCATACTTTGGACAAGGGCCACATTGCAATACAATTTATGAAGCAAAATATAAAATTGAATGGAAACTAATGCTGACTAAATGTCAATACAAATTTGGGCCGGCAAGGCCGTCATAACTACTACAACTGGCAAGCCAACAAATATAATTACAGGGCCTACAAGCCCAACATACCGCACTAACTGACAAGATATGTCTACAAGCATCTACTGATAGATGTACTGTGATCGGAACAGGGCCCCGACCTGCCCATAGCCTATATACATATATACACAAGATGTACACAAAACTTCTAAACCTAACAACTCCGAGAGACATGGAGCTTACCGATAAATCTGAATTCGCGCAGCACCTACCGAGGGGGTCTACCCGTCTGTCTGTCTGAACCTGTATGCATGAAATGCTGCATCCCCAGAAAAAGGGTCAGTACGAAATATACTGAGTATGCAAGGAAATAATATAAATGAAAGCTGAAACTGAACTGATAATATAATAACTGAAAGAAACTAGGAGTCAAAGATAATCTGAAGGTATGCTTACCTACTGATACTGACCCAACTCTCTCAATATAGTAAGTAAAATAGCTGTCCGACCTTATAAGGCTCGGTATATGTATAAATATGCTTTGCCGTAGTAGGGCCGCTCATAGGTGCTCAGCCATATTAGGGTCTGTATCTCAGCCATGTTGGGCTCGCTTATAGGCACTCAGCCACAGTAGGCTTGGTATATAACTTATCATATGATCAGAGGTTGCCCAATAGGGGCATGTCCATCAATTATAGCTCGATGGTAATGAAAATACTGTAATACTGCATATATAGGCTCTCGGCTCTCTTGAAAAAGTAGACAATACCCAATTGAATATGAAGTCCCGATAAGGGAGAATACTGTAACTTGTGAGACTAGAAAAATGTACATAAATTCCGGAATATGAATCTCTCTTTATGTCTCATGATCAACTCTTGTAATGGATTTCCTTATTATTTAATCATTCTTTTTTTAAAGTAATGACATATGGTGTTTGTAAGCTTATTCTCGTTAACTAAACTAGGATTATTTTACATTTTGGTATAACTTATGCCGAAGTCGTAAAAGTATCAGTGTGTTAGTAATAAAGGTATCTCAACACCTTCAGTTAGGAAATCCTTACATAATAATATCTTCAATTAGGTAATCCTTACATAATAATATCTTCAATTAGGAAATTCTTACATAATAATATCTTCAATTAGGACATCCTTATATAATAATACAAATATTATTGTTCCCTCATTATTTTCCACTGCATAAACAATTTCTACATTATTACAATTCGGCCAAAATGAAGGAAGGGCTTAGCCTTAACATACCTGGAGTAGGAAAAAATCCGTGTGGTATTCTTGAGAAGGTTGACACCGTACTCCCTTAAAATTACAAAATCTCATGTTCCTACGAAATCTCTATTTGAATTATTAAAGATCCTTAGCTTCAGATGGCCTTCAATGTTGGCTTCATAGGCCTATTTCATTAGCTTCAGATGGGCCTTTTCTATTCTCTTAATGTTGAAGATATACACCTTTTAATTCTTAAAATATATCTATCTTCCTAATGTTAAATGATATGTTTAAGAGATTTGTTTACTTCTCTCAAATGTTGAAGGCTTTTTTGTTAATTTATTGCCACCTATCCAACATGACTAATGAGTCATTTGCTTTGGGTAGTGGCTTGCTGCCACATGGGGGGTGGGGAGGGGTTATAATCTTTATCCAATTTATTAGTTAATTAGATAATGTCACATTATCCGGTAATCAACCAATTACCTGCATAATGAAGAATTGTCTCAAATTACTTAAAATCCTACTCATTTTTAATATACCTCATACATTATACTATCACGGTCATATGGTACCTTGTATGGTACTAGTCCATAAATATCGGGTATTATAGCTCGAACATATTTTATCCCAAATCGACAACCTTCAACGAAACTCATTTTCTTTAATTCATGTATCCTTTATCCTTCATTGCACTTACTTATCGCTTGTTATAATTAGCATAAATATGCTAACCTCAAGATAATATCATCCCTGAGTCTATGTCAATTAACTGAAGATGAAACTTTAACGTACGAAAAACACAAGATGTAACATGTACGGCCCGACATACCTCAGACTTAATTTCCCTTTCTTTCCAAACCGCATAATACCCTTCATGGGGAAACATTCTAGAATACCCAATCATCCTTTTTCAATTCTATGTCTTTGCGACGAACATCCAAATAGGATTTCTGACGGCTATGAGCAGTTTTCAGCCGCTCCTTTATGATCTTAACCTTCTCCATGGCCTGATGCACAAGGTTTGGCCCTATCAACTCAGCTTCCTCTATCTTGAACCACCCAATGGGTGATCTATATCTCCTACCATACAATTCCTCAAACGGCTCCATCTGAATACTGGTATGGAAGTTGTTGTTATAAGCAATCTCTATGGGCGGCAAATGATCATCCCAGCTAACCTTGAAGTCAAGAACACAAGCACGTAACATTTCCTCAAGTGTTTGAATAGTCTGCTCAACTTGCCCGTTGGTCTGTGGATGGAAGGTTGTGTTAAGATTTACGTGAGTACCCAAACCTTGCTGAAATGTTTTCCAAAAATTGGTTGTAAACCGAGACCCTCGATCGGAAATGATGGAAATTGGAGTGCCAAGAAGCCTAATTATTTCCTTGATATACAACTGAGCATACTGCTCCGCTGTGTCGGTAGATTTAATTGGCAAGAAGTGCGCTGATTTCGTGAGTCGATCCACGATCACCCAAATTGAGTCAAACTTGCACGGAGTGCATGGTAACCCTACCACAAAATCCATATTAATCAGTTCCTACTCCCACATTGGCAATTCTATATTCTGTGCCAACTCACCGAGCCTTTGATGCTCGGCCTTCACTTGCTGACGGTTTAGAAATTTTTCCACAAAGTCCGAAACATTCCTATTCATGTCATTCCACCAATATACTTACTTTAGATCATGATACATTTTTGTAGAACCTGGGTACACGGAATATCTAGAAGTGTGAGCTTCTGCCATGATTCTTTCCCGAAGACCATCTATGTTTGGAACACATAATCTCCCTTGGTAGCGAAGCGTACCATCATCCATGCCAAGAGAAAAAGTTGTGGTCTTATGTTTGTGAATACCCTCCTTCAGTTGTACCAACACTGGATTATTGTATTTCCGCCACAAGTGATGATTCCGCCCTATTCTGTACAATTACTCCTCCTTCATTAGAGTCCGCAAGACGAACTCCAAAACTAGTCAATTGGTGAACCTCCTTGGCCAACAGCCTTTGACATGCCTCCAAGTGAGCCAAACTACCCATAGATTTCCTGCTAAGAGCATCCGCCACAATATTAGACTTCCCCAGATGATATAAAATATCGATGTCATAATCTTTGAGCAACTCAAGCCATCTTCTATTCATCAAATTTAATTCCTTCCGTTTGAAAATATATTGAAGGCTCTAAATACATCCACACGGACCCCATACAAGTAATGACGCCAAATCTTCAATGTAAAAACCATCGCCGCAAGCTCTAAGTCACGTGTTGGATAGTTTTTTTTCATGATTCCTGAGTTGTGTAGAAGCATAAGCTATAACCTTTCCATGTTAAATCAACACACACCCAAGCCCGATCTTCGAATCATCACAATATACCACGAACCCATTTGTACCCTCTGGTAGAGTTAACACCGGTGCCTTAGTCAATCTTGATTTCAACTCCTGGAAGCTCCTTTCACAAGCATCGGACCATTGGAACTTAACTTCTTTCTGTTTCAATTCAATTAACAGATAGGCAAGAGTACAAAACCCCTCCACAAATTTCCGGTAATACCCGGTCAAACCCAAAAAATTACGAATCTCTATTAGAGTTATGTGTCTAGGGAAATTCTTCACTACTACAATCTTTTGAGGATCAACGATAATTCCTTCTCTAGAGATGACATGACCCAAGAACGTGACAGATTCAATCCAAAATTCACCTTTCAAAAACTTTGCATACAATTGGTGCTGATAAAGAGTGTGAAGAATAGCCCTGAGATGATCGTCATGGTCCTCTCGACTTCGTGAATATACGAGAATGTCGTCAATGAACACTATCACAAAGGAGTCAAGAAAAAGCTTTAAGGCTCGATTCATATAGCTAAGTTTTGGAATTAAGGACTGGGGTGATGGAATCTTACCTATTAGGAAGAATACTTAGGTGCCTCTCTTGATAATCTTCAAGGTTTTAAGTGATAATTGAAGAAATATTTGGTGAAGATTAGTTCCTCCCTCTAGGATTATCTCTCTCACTCTAGAAATATCAGAAAATAGGTTCAAAATGGTCTAACATGGGTGTTTTAACGAGATAGGGTCGGGTTTAAAAATGAGAAAATAGGAGCCCCAACATATATCTTCGATCGCATATGCGGCTGCATAATGATTTTGCGGTCTGCAAATGGGTTGCATAATTTCCCTCCACCCCTGGCATTTTTCTGCTTCAGTCTGTGACTCGCAAGCTTGCCACGAAGAGTTTCTTTTATTATTGACCTCTACGCCTAGCTCGACATCACAGAATCCTGGTTTTCAGGAAAAATTTTACGGGGCCTTACACCTGGTGGCTTTGTTATTGATGATATTTGTGGTGTGCCTACCTTGTGTTTGTCATGCATAATGTGGTTTCATTTTGTTTTTTCCTATGTGTATTTGTTTCCCCTGATCTTACATGTTGACTGGAGTTGTGATAGAACACTTGCACAAGATTACACCGTAATTAATCACTCATATCATTCCTAAAAGATGAACCTTTATGTTTATTGATCATTTACATGTATTATTGTATACCTGTCTTCTGTATGAGATGTTGTTACTCTCTTAGCACGTGAGTTGTCCGTGCAGATATGAGGTATTATTAGTATAGGCAAGTGAGTTATCTGTGCAACACGTGAGTTGTTCGTGTAGCACGTGAGTTGTCCGTGCGATTGTGATTTGTAGTGTGGGCAAAGGATGCCAAGTGATTAGGGTTCGTGATGTGGGACCCATGATTTGTGATTATGAGGTGTGGTACCTCGGGGAAATTCTTGTATAAACCTTGTGTGAAAGCGATTGTTTTATTGGGTTGTTATTTGTTTTCGCTTACTTGGTTTCAAGGACATTAACTGTATTCTACTTAATTTACGATGTTATTACATGTTTTCTCCTTGTTGTTAATTGTTTTTTTCTAGTTCTTATTCCAAGTATTGTGGAATTATTTTTACCATGTTTAACTTTATATTGTTCGTGTTAGTTTTATATTCATACCTGTACAGGTTATTATGTCTGGTAGGTGTCTTGACTGTTCCTCGTCACTACTCCATCGAGGCTAGTCTTGATACTTATTGGGTACCGTTGTGGTGTACTCATGCTATGTTTGCTACACATTTTTGTGCAGATCCAGGTACCTCAGAGCGTGTTGGTCATCAGTTAGCTGATGGTGAGTTGCGGAGGAGACATCAAGGTATACCTGCCGTCGCGTTTGCAGGCCTCAGAGTCACCTTCTGAAGTTTACTTTTCACTGTCTACTTCTATTCTGGAACAATCGTACTTAGAATTATCTAATGAATTCAATAGAGCTTATGACTTGTGCTACCAATTTTTTGGATATTGTATATCTTCTTGGGATTGTTCGCTTTATATAGAAATTTTTGGTTCATGTTTAATAGTTGATTAATTAAAATCTGTTAATTATTCAGTAAGTATTAGGCTTACCTAGTCTTAGAGACTAAGTGCCATCACGATTCCTAAAGAGGGATTTTGGGTCGTGACATTCCACAAGAACTCACAAAAAGGCCCACGAAGTCAACGCTCCAAACATCAAAGATATAAATCTCCAAGATGGTTGTAAGAGGCATCCCATCTTTCTTTGAAATTCTGCCGGCCCGTTGACTTTCAGCACATCTTCTCACCCACTCATTTGCATCTTTGTAGAGAGTATGCCAATAGAAAGCATAACTTAGAACTTTAGCCGTTGATCGTGCTCCACCATGATGACCACCATAGGGCGAAGTAGTTGGAGCGTTCAAAAGGTCAGACGACCAATTATTTTCAAATTTCCAACCAAAGTGGTCAGAATTTTACTGATTGAATTAGTCGTTATAATTTAAATAAAAATAAAATTAATTTAAAACTAACTAATAAAAATAAATATTTACCGACCAAATCTGTTAGAAATTAATAATTAAAAAGTAAATTTCTATAATTTTCGACGGAATTCGTCGAAAACTGTTTAAAAATAATTAATCTTTTTTATCATTTCCAAACGAATCGGTTAGAAATTAGGTATTTTCTTTAAAAAACTAGGCAACTATCTGATTGTTTCCGTTAGAAATCAGTCGAAATTTTCTGTAAAATTGGGTAAAATTGTGCTCAATTTTGAGCTACACCATATGTCAAACAATTATAATGCAATAATGCCAACAACTAATCAACAAATATAACATTTAAATTAGCCAATCCAACCATTAACACAATCTAAACCAACAAGTTCATTAAACCTAACACTTTTGGGCATAAAAACATCCAAATAGTAGCCCACATTCAAGTTTAAAAATAAAACATATACTTGTATCTCACAATCAAGTTTACCAATCAACAAAAATCATACACCTAAACTACTACAAATCAGATTATGTTTGTTCATCCTCATCATCAGATGATCGTGCCCATGTTTTCTCATGAATTTCTGCATCTCAACAAATGTTCCGAATTGTGAGTACAATTGTTGCTTCAAATCATGAATTTCTTTTCTCATTATATTCCATCCGTTCTTGATTTTGTGAAGAAGAAGAATTGGCTAAGAGTGGGTTTGGACGACCTGTAGGTTGGCGTAATCCAAGTCCGCAGACTCTTTCTCTGTTTAATCCACCCCCTGCCTCTGTCCATGATAAAGCCATATCATCTGGTCTTGGTTGAGTTGAATGAGGTTGAGCTCTAGTCGAATTTGAACCATGGGAATGGATACCAAATGCAAGAGGCAAAAAAAGAAAAAAAATGCTCTTTTCTTTTTCTTTTTTTTCTTAATACATAGTTATATACCTTCAAAGGACTAATAAGAAAAAATGCATCACACTCTATCTATAAACTCAGGTCCTACAAGATTTTACATGTATGTAAGTTCCTCTATTCACTTTAAATAATTTTTTGGTCTTTTTTTTGGGTCCACGATATTTAGGACTAATTTGTTATATTTTTTCAATAAACAAATTAAGGTTAATATGACTAATTTCATTGTTAAATTAATGATAAATGATGAGTTCCTTAATATATCTTAAAAGAGCTATAAAATACTTAAAGTGAATCGGAGGAAGTATATGACAACATTAATGATAGTTATATGTTCAATTTTCACTCCAACAAGCCCCAATAAAGAAAAAAACATTTAGAGTTCGTTTGGACATAAATTTTTTTTTCCTTTTTTCCAATAATTTACTTTTCTCGAAATCAGTGTTTGTTCATAAAATTTTCAATTTTATTTGAAGATATATTTTGAAAATTTGAAAAACTCCAAAAGTATTAGAGTGAAGTTTTATTTGTTTGCCCGTTATTTGAATAGTTTTTGGGCGTTGTGTATCAATTGGAGTCGTTGGAAGGGCTTGGAAGCCGGTTACAGAATTTCGGAGCGAGGTAAGTCTCCTTTCTAACTTTGTGAGGGGGAATTGTCCCCATAGGTGAACTAATTAAATACGTGCTACTATCTGCGGTGGCTACGTACGCACGAGGTGATGGGAGTCCGTGCGTAGCTACTATTACGCCATATCCGGGTAGTCTAGGACCCACTAGCATGCTTTACTTGTCGTACTTGTGACCTTGTCAATAAAATATCATGGGATGCTGTCAATTAGTAATTAAATCTTTAAGAAGGATAAAGTTTAATTTTCGTAATCATCTAGAAGGACAATTGATTCTTCCTTGGATAATTGCGTTTCAGATAAATCTGTAATGCTGAAACCCAGTCGAAATTGGCAAGTAAATCCCCAGAAAGACGTTAAATACTATTTTCATGTTCATTAAAAGGAGAATTCTATCACTTCATTGAATAGCTAATTTTACTGATATGTGAATATGTGTAACTATGGGTGCCTGAATCGCATGTATGATTCGCGAGCAGGATGACCTTGTTATTTATGTATAATCGCGTCACATGATCGATTCACGAGCGAGACAGATAGATGCATCTATGGTTGGAGCCGTTCGACCCTCGGCAGTGCGCATTTTATTATTGTTGGTCTGCGCTGTTCGACCCTCGGCATATCTCACACATGATAATTGATGCGTACTTTCCTGTGATTTATACATGTTTATTGTCCTGGAAACTGTAAACTGTCAACTGAAAATGACGAGGTGTTAAAGTATTAAATGTAAAAAGAACTGATATTCCTTATCCCTGATATTTATTAAATTGACTATGATATTCATGCTTAGTGTCTCACTCGATTATGTTAAATTGACCTTTAGCAAGTGTCAACTTCGACCTCTCGTCACTACCTCTCTGAGGTTATGCGGGATACTTACTGAGTACACGTTGTTTTCGTACTCATGCTACACTTGCTGTGCATTTTTATTGCACAGGTACTTTCACAGCGATGTAGCCGACTTGGAGACTTAGGCGAGCTGCATCATCCAGAGGCGACCCGCAGCCGACAAAGTCTCCCTCATATTGTATTTATTTTCATTTTAAATTCCTTGTCCAATTTGTATTTCGGACAAGCTTTGTAGTATTTGTGAAATTCTTAGAATTTGCTCATGCACTTGTGACACCGGGTTCTGGGATGTGTTTGGGATGTATTTTATAAAAATGGAATATTAAACTGTCGTATTTACTTAGCGGATTTTATTCAGTTATCATGTAATAAAGTGAAAGATAATGATTTCAAAAATGCTAAAACAGGAAATTTAACTTAACCATTTAGTGATTGGCTTGCCTGACAGTGGTGTCCAGCGCCATCACGACCTTATGGATTTTGGGTCATGACAAAGTTAGTATTGTACATATGTGTCCGACACACATGTCTCCATCCATTGTTCTCTTGTACCGTCCTTCTTCTTTTTCTTATGTGTCTCGTCGAAGACCTTAGCGTGACTCATATCTCGCCCTCTTTCATTTTTCTTTATAACAAAAAGTATGAGTTAAAAATTACAATCGTAAGAATCTATATGGAAAACTAAGAAATTTGTTACAAGTAATTACCAATCTTAGTTTATGGGCAACAAACTACTCGAACCTCCCGTGTGCAACGAGCCACCTTTATTGGAGGCACGATTTTCCTTTGCTTATTCACACTTCTTCTTCCATTCATCGGTATTCCATTTCTCAAGACGTTTCTTCCAAACATCTTCTCTTAACCACTCCTGCATTTTACCAGCATTTCGAGTAGCGAACAGAGTATCTTCAAACCGCTTAGCAGCCTTCTTCTCGAAAATATCAATTATTTCATTATGATGCTGAGGATGCCATGTACACTTTTTCTATAATATAAAAAAGTAACATTAGATGAAGATGATAGTCATTAAATAAATGTAATCAGTTTTTAAAAAAACTAGGCAACTGTCTGATTGTTTCCGTCAGAAATCAGTCGAAATTTTCTGTAAAATTGGGTAGAATTGTGCTCAATTTTGAGCTACACCAACTGTCAAACAACTACAATGCAATAACGCCAATAACTAATCAACAAATATAACATCTGAACTAGCCAATCCAACCATTAACGCAATCTAAACCAACAAATCCATTAAACCTAACATTTTTGGGCATAAAAACATCCAAATAGTAGCCCACATTCAAGTTTAAAAACAAAACCTATACTTGTATCTCACAATCAAGTTTACCAATCAACAAAAATCATACACCTAAACTACTACAAATCATATTCTGTTTGTTCATCCTCATCATCAGATGATCGTGCCCATGTTTTCTCATGAATTTCTGCATCTCAACAAATGTTCCGAATTGTGAATCCAACTGTTGCTTCAAATCATAAAATTATTTTCTCATTATATTCCATCCGTTCTTGATTTATTGATGAAGAATAATTGGCTAAGAGTGGGTTTGGATGACCTATAGGTTGGCGTACTCCAAGTCCGTAGACTCTGCCTTTGTTTACTCCACCCTCTGCCTCTGTCCACATGAAGCCATATCATCTGGTCTTGGTTGAGTTGAAGGAGGTTGAGTTTGTTGCCATTTTCCCACCCTTTTATGATAATCTACCTGAAATAAAAGCATAACTATTATTTAAAAAAACTAATATTAATAAATCGTAAATAATTATGAAGTTAGTATTGTACATATGTGTCCGACACACATGTCTCCATCCATAGTTCTCTTGTACCGTCCTTCTTCTTTTTCTTATGTGTCTCGTCGAAGACCTTAGCGTGACTCATATCTCGCCCTCTTTCATTTTCCTTTATAACAAAAAGTATGAGTTAAAAATTACAATCGTAAGAATTTATATGTAAAACTAAGAAATTTGTTACAAGTAATTACCAATCTTAGTTTATGGGCAACAAACTACTCGAACCTCCCGTGTGCAACGAGCCACCTTTATTGGAGGCACGATTTTATTTGCTTATTCACACTTATTCTTCCATTCATCGGTATTCCATTTCTCAAGACGTTTCTTCCAAATATCTTTTCTTAACCACTCCTGCAGTTTACCAGCATTTCGAGCAGCGAACAGAGTATCTTCAAACCGCTTAGCAGCCTTCTACTCGAAAATATCAATTATTTCATTATGATGTTGAGGATGCCATGTACACTTTGTCTGTAATATAAAAAAGTAACATTAGATGAAGATGATAGTCATTAAATAAATGTAATCAGTTTTGAAAAAAACTAGGCAACTGTCTGATTGTTTCCGTCAGAAATCAGTCGAAATTTTCTGTAAAATAGGGTAGGTTTGTGCTCAATTTTGAGCTACAACACCTTTCAAACAATTACAATGCAATAACACCAACAACTAATCAACAAATATCAACAAATATAACATCCAAATTAGCCAATCCAACCATTAACGCAATCTAAACCAAAAAATCCATCAAACCTAACATGTTTGGGCATAAAAGCATCCAAATAGTAGCCCACATTCAAGTTTAAAAACAAAACATATACTTGCCTCTCACAATCAAGTTTACCAATCAACAAAAATCATACACCTAAACTAATACAAATAAGATTTTGTTTGTTCATCCTCATCATCAGATGATCGTGCCCATGTTTTCTCGTGAATTTCTGCATCTCAACAAATGTTCCGAATTGTGAGTCCAATTTTTGCTTCAAATCACAAATTTCTTTTCTCATTATATTCCATCCATTATTGATTTTGTGAAGAAGAAGAATTGGCGAAGAGTGGTTTTGGATGACCTGTAGGTCGGCGTACTCCAAGTCTGTAGACTCTGTCTTTGTTTACTCCACCCACTGCCTCTGTCCACGATGAAGCCATATCATGTGGTCTTGGTTGTGTTGAAGGAGGTTGAGTTTGTTGCTCCCACCCTTTTATGATAATCTTCCTGAAATGAAAGCATAACTATTATTTAAACAAACTAATATTAACAAAATCGTAAATAATTATGAAGTTAGTATTGTACATATATGTCCGACACACATGTCTCCACCCAGTGATCTCTTGTACCGTCCTTCTTTTTTTTCTTATGCGTCTCCTCGAAGACCTCAGTGTGACTTATATCTCACCCTCTTTCCTTTTCCTTTATTACAAAAAGTATGAGTTAGATATTACAATCGTAAAATTCTATATGTAAAACTAAGAAAGTTTTTACAAGTAATTACCAATCTTAGTTTATGGGCAGCAAACTACTCAAACCTCCCGTGTGCAACGAGCAACCTTTATTGGAGGAACGATTTTCCTTTGCTTCTTCACACTTCTTCTTCCATTCATCGGTATTCCATTTCTTAGGAAATTTCTTCCAAACATATTCTCCTAACCTATCCTGCATTTTACCAGTATTTCGAGCAGCGAACATAGTATCTTTAATCTGCTTAGCAGCCTTCTTCTCGAAAATATCAATTATTTCATTATGATGTTGAGGATGCCATGTACACTTTGTCTACACTATAAAAAAGTAACATTAGATGAAGATGATAATTATATAAATGTAATCAATTTTTACCCTAGATTGATTCCACATTTGCTCTCTAATGCTGTATGATATCTGTCTCAAAGAATTCCGCTACTCATGATAAAATGGATTCATAGAATCAAAAACCAAATGTGTAGACTAAAAGAATGGCAAAACCCCGCATTAAAGTTAACATATATAATTAATAAACATCTTAAAGTTTCAAAAGTTTTAATTATAAATATATATTCCTTATTGTTAACATATCTAAAAGTACATTCAAAACTTTAAAAATAGTATAAGAATTACTTACCCATCCTCGTAGGGGACGATTATCAATCGATTATAACTATCATATTCTATATCCCCTCCAAGATTCTGCTTGCGTCTACTAGAATGTGTAGAAGTAGCACTAAATGTAACTGGGCGAGAGCCTCCAATATCTAACCTAGATATGCTAGGAGTGGATGATGATGATGGAGTGGAAGATGGCGAAGAAACAAAAGATGAACCATCATACTGACTACCATGAAATCTCGGGGGATGCAGCAGCTGGCGAGCCACCATGCTGACTACCATAAAAGCTCGGGGGTGCAACAACTGGTGAGACATTATGCTGACTACCATGAAAGCTCGGGAGTGCAGCACCTGGTGAACCACCTGCTAACTACCATGAAAGCCCGGTGAAGAAGATGGTATAGAAGGTGTGGGTATAAAGTTAGAAAATAGTGTTACTTTGACTTCCTTTGGCAGACATAGAATAATATTGAACTGAATTATTAAATGGAGGGGGCATAATGAACATGGTAGATGGAAATGAAGTAAACTGAGGAAGATGAGGAAGAGGAAGACTCATATTTGGCATACTTGAGGTAGTTGGAACATATTATTATTTCTTTTTAGATTTTATCTTTTCCTGCCCCTTAGATGCCATATAAGTGATATAATCATAATAAAATACAAAACAAAAAATACAACAAGTGATAGTAAATATAAAATAATTATTCTATAAATTAAACGACTAAAGAATAAATAAACAACTTAACAAGTCATAAAAATATAAAATAATTTTGCAACATAATAGATAATTAAAGGAATAACATAAAACCCCCAACATGTCATAAAAACGTACAACAATTCTCAAGTATATTAAATGATTGAAAAAAAGAACAACATAAAAAAGATTAACAAGTCAATCCCCATCGCTGTCTTCATAGTAATCATCTAAGTCATAATCATCGTCTGTTTAACTTTCATCTAGTAACTCTTCCTCGTCACTTGTTTCATGTTCAACACTTCTATTTTCGTCCTCATTTGGTCCAAGGACAAAAAGATCAAATTCTTCATATATCCCTTTATTATGCTGCAATTCATCTGCTAATTCATCATCCACTCAACACTTGAAATATCATTCTGGTACGCCACATCTAATGCATCTTCGACTTCCACTCTACCCACGGGCTTCGTTTTCAAAACTACCCTCCATGCAAACTTATTCTTGCTCAAAGGATAAGGAGCATAATACGCTAGTTTCACCTTTTGTGCAATGATAAAGGGATCATAAAGTCTATAATGCTCCCTGTGTTTAATTTGAACTATTTGTATTGAGCGTGCACATTTGTACATGTATTCGGTTCCAAAATCTCTTGAAGCAGACCATAATATTCAACATCTCCATCACCTTTCACTCATACCCCACTATTGTTGGTTGTCTTTCGCTTAGACCATTCTTCTCTATGAAGCTTGTACCTGTTGACCAAGTATTTAGACATCATTCTGACTCGAGGGTCAGGTTCCCAAGCTATATAATGTAAAAATGGGTCATTAATGCCATTAGCTGGATCATGAACCTATATATATAGAATAAAATAAAATTTAGACTCGTTATTAAATGGACTTTCGGGTTCCTAATTCCCTCAAGTCAAGGTTAACCACGACACTTACCTCGCTCCAAAAATCACTCAATGCTCAACCACAACTTTTCCTCTAGAATCCGTCTCCAAACCACAAGTATCTAACCACCATTGAC
Source organism: Nicotiana knightiana (assembly GCA_005239525.1). Taxonomy (NCBI): domain Eukaryota; kingdom Viridiplantae; phylum Streptophyta; class Magnoliopsida; order Solanales; family Solanaceae; genus Nicotiana; species Nicotiana knightiana. The sequence continues at coordinate 54,046 of MDKJ01110411.1, read as the reverse complement.
TCAATAATTTCAAATATTGTTAAAGGAATTAATTACAATGACTAAATTTAGAATTCCCAAACATTCCCTCAAAAAGTCAAAAATTGACCCAGGGCCGCTTGGTCGAAACCTGAGGTTCAGACTAAAACCCATTTACCCATTCACGCCCGAGCTCGATTATGTAATTAGTTTCGGAATCCAACCTCAAATTGAGGTCTAAATCTCCAATTTTCAAAAACCCCTCAATTCTTCCTAAATCCCTAGATTTCTACCATGGAAGAACAAAGATTAGGGCTAGAAATTAATGGGTGATGTTAGAAATGGAAGAAAATGAGTTAAAGAGTACAAACCTATGAATTGGTGTTGAGTTTGCTCTTCAAAATCGCACCTAGGCCGAGCTCTAATGGAGAGTTTATGAAAAAGTGGAAGAATCCCATTTTTCTGATTTGTAGTAAATCATTGGTGTCAGGCCTTCTTCGCATTCGCGAAGGGCCCACCACGATTGTGAAGCAACGACTCAAATAGCCTCTGCGCTCGCGAGATACCCTTCGCGTTCGTGAAGGCTTACACCCACAAGCCTATGTGTTCGCGATCCATGTGCCGTGTTCGCGAGGAGTATAGGTCATTTCCCCTCCCCCAGCTCCCATGCCTACACGTTTGCGAGAGGCTAGACGCATACGCGAAGGGTAATGCCCTCATTGCTCCACGTTCGCGACCCAGCCTTCGCAGTTGCGAAGAATAATTTCCACCCAGACCCAGTTCACTTTTTGCGTTCATGAGAGCACCTTTGCGAACGCGAAGAAGGAAACCAGATGACAGCTGAAGCTGAGGAAAACTAGATTTTCTAAGTCCAAAACCATCCACAGCCTATCCGAAATTCACCTGAGCCCTCGGGGCTCCAAACCAATTATGCACACAAGTTCAAAAACCTCATAAGAACTCGCTCGTGCAATCAAAACACCAAATAACGCTTAGAATTACGAATCGGACACCAAATCAACATAAATTTTCATGAAAACTTTAAAACTTCTATTTTCCAAACCGAACGTCTGAATCAACCCAAACCAACTCCGTTTCTCACCAAATTTGACAGACAAGTCATAAATATAATAGTGGACCTGTACCGGGATCCGAAACCAAAATATGGACCCGGTATTAACAAGACCAAACATCGGTCGATTCTTAAAAATCGTTAAACTTTCAAATTTTCAATTTTTGTCAAAATCAATAACTGGAGCTAGAGACCTCCGAATTCGATTTCGAGCATATGCCCATGTCCCAAATCACGATAAGGACCCACGGGGATCTTCAATACATGGATCCGGGTTGGTTTTCTCAAAACGCTGACCAAAGTCAGCTCAAATAGATTTAAGGAAATTTTTTACATTTTATCAGTTTTTAACATAAAAGCCTTTCGGAAAAATATCCGGATTGCGCACACAAATCGATGAAGGCTTAAAGAAGCTACTAGAGGCTTTGAAACACGAAATTAGGTTCTAAAACTCTAGATGACCTATCGGGTCATCACAATCTCCACCTCTAAAATAATTGTTCATCCTCGAACGGACATAGAAAAGTACTAAGGCTGGTGAAAATGTGTGGATATCTGACTCAGACTCCCAAGTAGCTGTCTCGACCGGCCGTCTGACCTCTCCACTACACTCGAACTGAAGGATAATTCTTAGACCTAAATTGTCGAACCTGCCGTGCTAGAATAGCCACCGGCTCCTCATCGTAAGTCAAATCCTTGTCCAACTGGACAGAGCTGAAATATAACACATAGGACGGATCACCGTGATGCTTCTGGAGCATGGACACATGGAACACCGGATGAACAACTGATAAACTAGGTGCCAACGCGAGCATGTAAGCCACCTCACCTACTCTCTCTAGAATCTCAAAGGGTCTGATGTACCTAGGGCTCAACTTGCCCTTCTTTCCGAACCTCATCACCCCCTTCATGGGTGAAACCCGGAGCAACACCCTCTCTCTAACCATGAATGCAACATCACAAACTCTACGGTCAGCATAACTCTTTTGCCTAAACTGAGCTATGCGAAGTCGATCCTGAATAATCTTAACCTTATCCAAGGCACCTTGTACCAAATATGTACCTAGCAACCGATCCTCCCCAGGATCGAACCATCCAACTGGAGATTGGTACCGCCTCCCATACAATGCCTCACAGGGATCCATCTGAATGCTCGACTAGTAGTCGTTGTTGTAGGCAATCTCCGCAAGTGGTAAGAACTGATCCCACGATCCTCCAAAGTCTATAACACACGCGCGAAACATATCCTCCAATATCTGAATAGTGCACTCGGATTGTTCATCTGTTTAGTGATGAAACAATGTGCTCAACTCAACCTACACGCCCAACTCACGCGGTACTGCTCTCCAAAAGTGCGAGGTGAATTGTGTACCTCGATAAAAAATGATAGACACAGGCACACCATGAAGATGGACGATCTCACAAATGTAAATCTCATCTAACTGCTCTATAGAATAGGTAACTGCCACATGAAGGAAATGCGCTGACTTGGTCACCCTGTCCACAATAACCCATACCAGGTCGAACTTCCTCTGATTTCGTGGGAGTCCAACAACAAAATCCATAGTGATACACTCTCCTCAGGAATCTCAATTTTTTGAAGCAAACCACCAGGTCTCTGATGCTCATACTTTACTTAATGACAATTTAGACCCCAAGCTACATAAGAAACTATATCCTTCTTCATCCTCCTCCACCAAAAATGCTTCCGCAAGTCCTGATACATCTTGGCGGAACCAAATGAATACAATACCAAGAACTATGGGCCTCCTCAAGAATCGACTCACGAAGTCCATCCACATTAGGAACACAAACATGACCCTACATCCTCAAAACTTCATCATCTCCAACACTAGCCTGCTTGGCACCACTATGCCGTATTGTGTCCCTAAGGACAAGTAAATGAGGGTCATCATACCTGCCGCTCCCTGATAAACTAAAACAAGGAAGACCGAGCAACTGTACAAGCTAGGACACGACTGGGCTCTGAAATATCCAACCTCAAAAACTGATGGACAAAGTCTAAACATCTGATGCAAGCGGTCTCTCACAGACTGGAATGTACGCAAGGCTGCCCATAATCGCTGCCTTTCTAATCAAGGCGTCGGCCACCACATTGGCCTTCGCATTATGATACAAGATGGTGATATCATAGTTTTTCAATAACTCCAACCACCTCCTCTGCCTCAAATTTAGATCCTTTTTCTTGAACAAATACTGAAGGCTCCGATGATCCGTGAAAACCTCACATGACACGCAGTAACGATAGTACCTCCAAATCTTCAGCGCGTGAACAACGACTGCCAACTCTAAGTCATGGACAGTGTAATTCTTCTCAGGAACCTTCAACTGTCGCGACGCATATGCAATAACCTTACCATCCTGCATAAATACTGCACTTAGCCCAACAAGGGATGCATCACAATATACCGTGTAAGATCAGAAACTTGTGGGAAGCACCAACACCGGCATTGTAGTCAAAGCAGTCTTGAGCTTCTAGAAGCTCACCTCACACTCGTCTGACCATCTGAACATGGCACCCTTCTGGGTCAACCTAGTCAATGGGGCTTCTATAGATGAGAACCCCTTCACAAACTGACGGTTATAACCTGCCAAACCCAAGAAACTCCAGATCTCCATGGCTGAAGTGGGTCTAGGCCAGTTCTGAACTACCTCAGTATTCTTAGGATCCACCTGAATGCCCTTTACTGATACAACGTTCCCCAAGGAAGCGACTGAATCCAACCAAAATTCGCCCTTTGAATCCTTAGCATATACATGGCTGTCTCTCAGAGTCTGAAGTACAATCTAAAGGTCCTGCTCGTGCTCCTCTTGACTGTCGGCAATAAAAAGAATCACAAAGGAGTCCAAGTAGGGCTTGAACACTTAGTTCATCAAATCCATAAATGTTGCTGGGGCATTGGTCAACCCAAAGGACATCACTAGAAACTCATAACGCCCGTACCGAGTATGAAAAGCTGTCTTAGGGACATCAGATGACCTAATCCTCAATTGATGGTTGTCGTAACTCAAGTCAATCATTGAAAACACCTTGTCACCCTGAAGCTGATCAAATAAGTCATCAATCCATGGCAATGTATACTTGTTCTTGATGGTGACCTTGTTCAACTGCCGATACTCTATGCACATCCTCACCGGTCGATCCTTCTTCTTCACGAACAACACAGGTGCACCTCAAAGCGAGACACTAGGCCTAATGAAGACCTTATGTATATAGCCAAAATCGAAGAGTCTGATTTTGAGGCCACTGTGGCATTCCGCGCCCGGCCTCGAGAAGCTCGGAGCAGAGTTCGAAGCTTTGCCCCGAGGTGCATCCCTCGAGGGAGCATACCGAAGGTTACCTGTGCTCGACCTCGGGGAAGTAAAAATGGATGATCATCATGGAAAGGCGGGAATTCCCAAGGGCACGTGGTTAGAGCTGACCAAATCTGCAAGAATAGTACAAGTCCGTACTAAGCAATTAAATAGTTGTACCAATAGCATTTCCTTGTCATAATTATACGTGTAATATGTGGGAATTCCACCCTCCTATATAAAGGGGACCCTTATCATTTTTTAAGACGGATGAATATTGAATACTATAGAACATTCTCTGCTTTTTTTCCTAAACGTGCAGAAACATTGTCTGATTGATTTATTGCCTTCATTTATTATCTTTAACAATTGTTCTTAATTTATTTCTCATCATTCATCATTAAAGGATATCCCGAGGCCCCTAATATAATTGTTCCTTCATCGGTTATTCACCATTAAGTGTTATATCCAGACCTCGATTTCCAATTTCGGCCAGCTCGAGACCCAGCCTTGTGGAACATTTGGTTTGCGTATCTCATTCCCTTTATCTATACTTAGCATCTGTTGCCTAGCAACTAGTATTGAAATGAATCACATATTTTTAGAGCCACGAAAATTAAATATAATTGTTAATACCATTTTCATGGTAAACACCTTATCAAGAAAATATTGCAACTGCTCCATCAATTATTTCAACTCTGGCGGGGCCATACGGTACGGCGGAATAGAGATGGGCTGACTGCCCGGAGCCAAATCAGTACAAAAGTCAATATTCCTGTCGGGTGGCATCCCCGCCCGAACTACAGGAAACACCTCTAGAAACTCACGGACAACTAGTACTATATCCATGGAAGGAACCTCCGCACGAGAATGGCAGACATAAGCCAAATAAGCTAGACACCCCTTATCGACCATATGTCGAGCCTTCACATAAGAGATAACCCTTCTGGTAGATTGGCCAGAAGTCCCTCTCCACTCTCATAGAGGCAACCCCGCCAAGGCTAAGGTCATCGTCTTGGCTTGAAAATCCAATATAGCATGATAAGGTGACAGCCAATCAATACCCAAAATGACATCAAAATCAACTATATTGAGAGGTATAAGATCTACCATAGTCTCAAGACTCCCAGTAGTAACTACACATGAACGATAAACACAAAAAACAACAATAGCATCTCCTACAAGTGGGGACACATACACATGAGCACTCAGAAAATCGCGAGGCACAACCAAATATGAAGCAAAATAGGATGACACGTAGGAATAAGTAAAACCTGGGTAAAATAGAATTGAAGCATATCTACTGCAAAAAAAAACAATACATGTGATAACAATGTCAGATGACTCAGCCTCAGGCCTGGTTGGGAAGGCATAACATCGGGGCTGAGCCCCACCACTATGAACCACGTCCCTGAGACGGCCTCTAACTAGCTGGCCTCCACCTCTAACAACCTAACCTCCACCTCTAACAGTCTGACCTCTACCTCTGGCTACCTGACCCTTGCCTCTGGCTAGCTGAGCAAGCAGAAACTCGTGCCGGGACCATGGCATAAGAACCCTGATGTTGTGGCGTGCCGCCCAATAATCTCGGACAGGTCCTCCTGATATGCCCAAAGCCACCACACTCAAAACATCCTTCCTAGTGATGTGGCTGCGAAACAGAGACTAACCCGAACGGGGCGGATAACCATGGTAATAACTCTGAATAGGAGGTGCACTGATAGGAGCTGACGGTGCACTCTAGGCTGGCTATCTAGAATGAGGCACATAAGGATCATGACTCCCTGAAGCACTATGAGATACTTGAAGTGCTGAATGAAATGGACTGGGAGGATGGCCTCTACAAAAAGTAACCCTGCCTCCAGATGAGGGACCACTAAACCCACCGGAGTGACGAGGCCTCTTGTCAGACCACTGACTTCCCCCTTGAGCAAGAACCACCTCGACTCGCCTGGCGACATTGGCAGCCATCTAAAAAAAATCTCACTCCCGGTGTCCTTATCCATCTGCAATTTGATACGTTGAGCAAGTCCCTCAATTAACCTCCTCACTCTCTCTCTCTCTCTCTCGGTAGGAAGCAGAAGAATAGCATGACATGCCAAATCAAAAAAATAGGTCTCACACTGAGTAATAGTCATACTGCCCTTCTGGAGACGCTCGAACTAACAACGATACTCCTCTCTCAATGTGTTAGGGAGGAACTTCTCTAGGAAGAGTTGAGAGAATTGGTCCCGAGTAAGAGCAGGCAACCCAGCTGGTCTGGTCAACACATAATCCCTCTACCATTTCTTGGCAGAACCCGTCATCTCAAATGCAGCAAAATCGACCCCATTGGTCTCCACTATACCCATGTTCCGCAACACCTCATGAGAACTATCAAGATAATCCTGGGGGTCCTGTGAAGATGCACCACTGAATTGAACTGGAAAGAGCTTAGTAAACCTGTCCAATCTCTATAAAGCCTCAGAAGACATAGCGGGTCCATCAACGGTCAGTGTCTCAACAACTGGCTGAACTATCCTAACTTGCGGGGCTATTGGAGTCTGATACTGGGGAGCCATCTGCTTCAGAGTGTGAGTAGCGAAAGTCTATGCTCCTCCCCCAGCCTGAGAGATGGCTGGTTCCATAAGAAATGGACCGGCCTGGGTCACACTCTCCATACGGCCCACCAAACGGACCAAAGTATCCTGAAGCACTGGGGTGGCGATGAACCCCTCCGGGACCTGAGCTGGTCCAACAGGCAGAGTCTAGCTGAAACCTCCTCATCAAACTCCACCTGGGGCTCCACCGCTAGTGCTGCTGCTTGATCTCGGCCAAACCCACACCACAATTAACTAGTGAGGTGGTCGATGCTATAATAAACCCAACGAAGGTCGGGATCGGATCCACAGGGAGTTAAAATATTGGATTAGGTGTATATCTAGTTTGATTGTATGTATTGACTCAAATTACACTTCCATAATATTTTTTTGTGTTCTACTTCTACTTTGTTCTATTGTATGCAAGTATAAAACCAATGACAATATTTTTGGTTTTGAGTTGTTTTTCAAATGATAAAAGGTTTTGGGGTCGTGACTTTCACCTAGGTGGTGACCTAATGGGTTGTAAACTCTAGGTCAAGTTTGTTTGGTCGGGGTTGTAATATTGCAATCACACTCGGATACTGACTCTATACCTCTCGGTAGTTTGAGTGATTTTGCCCAATTTGGCTTTCTCAAGTCCAAATGGGTATTGCACAATACAAGTCATAATACCTCAAGCCGGGTTTTACTATCTCTAGATTCAACCCTTTAATTGGGACTATCAATTTCTTGAGTTCACCCCAATTTCTGGTTAGCCAAGTTTTCCTAGACTTAGTTCTTTTTCTCAAGTAGAGAGTAAGTCAATTAGGCATGAATCAGTATTTGCAACCACTAATTATTGAGTTCAAGCAAGAACTGGGTTAAATATCTCTAATCCAATCACAAATAAGCCCTAATCAAGCACCCATCAAATACCCACACTAGGGTTTGGTCACAACCCTAGCTAGAGATTTAGCTACTCATAAAAATTGAAGAAAGAAGAAATAAATATAGAATCCATAATAATTAGTTATGGGAATAGTGTTAGGAGACAAATCAAGTACAAAGTTACTTAAAGAAGTAAAGAAAAATGGCTAGGTGCTCTTAAAAAAACCAAACTTAATCGAAAAATTATAAAAAGTCCTATTTATACTAAGCTCAAAATATCGGAAAAAATGTCCCTGCAGAGGTTGTGCGGCCGCACGCATGGCTTGAGCTGGGATCTTGACTTTAGTCTACGGACCGCACAAAAGTGAGTGCGACCGCATCTTTGGCTTCTACGGCTGCACAAAATTATGTGGACCACATATCTTCATCTGGTGTTCTCTGAATCTCTTCTTATGCGGTCCACACAACTTCAACTCGAGGTTCTCTCAATCTGCTCCTCTTCGGTCCGTATAATAGTGAATGCGGCCGCACACTGACTTTCGCGGCCGCACAAATTTATTTTTCAATATTTCCAAGTCTCTAAACCTCTATTCTGCCATCACACTAGAATTATGCGGTCCGACACTCTGAATCTAAATTTGACAGGGTTCCTTCATTGTTTGCGGCCACACACAGAATTTTGCAGTCCGCACTCTAAGCACTTTTGCCCTGTTTTTGTCCTTGTCCCATTTTGACTGCTTTTTGAGTTGATTTTCACTTTTTGGCTAATTTCCCATTGTTCTTGCAATAAATCTCATTTCATTAGTTCTCGAGATACCTTTAAGCATTTTTGAGCTAAAACTCAAGTAAAAGTGGGCAAATAATCGGTCAAAATCCCTACATATCACTGCTCGAGCTCTGGGATGAGCTTTGCCCCTGCCTCAGCCTCTAGCGTAGCCTCGTCCTCGACCTCTGCTACTCGTAGGAGTTGCCACTAAGGGCTCTAGCTGCTGTCCCGCTAAAGATGTAGCACGTGTTCTCGCCATCTGCGGAAGGACAAGAGTAGAAGAGTTCAATCAGCAATGGTTGAATAAAATCGCAAGACAGAGAAGAATAGAAGTGAGATTGTTCCTAAACTCCATAGCCTCTGGAAGATAAGTACAGACGTCTCCGTATCGATCCTCTAGACTCTACTAAGCCTGCTTGTGAATCGTGAGACCTAGGCAACCTAGTGCTCTGACACCAACTTGCCACGACCAAGAATTCCCACCCTGGGGACCGTGATGGCGCCTAACATTTCAGTTGCTAGGCAAGCCAACATTACAGAACCATTAAGCCAATGTTATTCAATTCAATAAATAAGGTCAATTAAGCAAAAATGAAATAAAGTCGAGTGCAGAATAACATAAATGCCCATAATTTTTACTACATTTCGGATCTGGAGTCGCAATTCTTTTACTTCTAGGATTTTCTACAAACAAAGTCTGAAAGAAATACAACTTTTTTGAATGAAAAGAATCAGTAAAAATAGGGGAAAATAGAAGAGGATTTCAAGGTCTGCAGGCGCTAATAGATCTATCTTGAGTCTCCACTGAACAAGTTCGAGCTGCACAAGAAGTGCAGAGTGAAGTATGAATACAAGCGACCCCATGTACTATGTATGTGCCGAGCCTAACCTCGGCGAAGTAGTGACGAGGCTAAGGCGGGCCACTCACACTACAACCTCTATGCATTATATAATAAAGAGAAAAGTAAATACAAAACAAAATAAGGCAGTCAATTGAAAATAATAGCCACAGCTTCAGGAAATAAGCCGGTGATGTTCAGAATTACCAATCCTTAAAGTTCAAAAGAATATACCGTAACACTAACACAACTCAAGGAAATAGAAACATATAGATTGTTGCGGGGCGCTACCCGGTCCCATTGTACATCACATAATCCGCTATTATTTCCTCGTAACAACTTTAACAACAACGAATTATATATGTGTGTAGCGGCGCGCAACCCGATCCCACTACATCACAATACCGGTGTCATAAATTCACCCTTATTTCACCAAAATAATCCACCCTTATTCCACATGTTGCAGCGTGCAACCCGATCCACCGTACATTACAGATTCACCCTTATTCTACCATAACAATCCACCCTTATTTCACATGCGGCGTGCAACCCGATCCCACCATATCAATCCCAATTACTCAATGTGCACAGTAAAATTAACAATTCAAATCACGAAAATCCTTTACGATCAATAAATAACAAACTAAACCAAATAGGAAACCTTATGCAACATGAAAATCTACATAAGTAATACTACACACCGAGACCAGTCCAGAAATTTACAACTAGAAGGTGTAAATAAACCAACTTAAGCAAGTAGTAGGAGATCATGAAACTGAAAATATATAACATCATTAACGGGATAAGACATTTATTAACAGGTAGCATTTAAGCATGGAAACACATTTAGAGCATATAACAATTAAGACAGGGAAAAAGATAATTAAGGAAAGGCGAGAAAATAGGGAAAACAGATAATCCGGCGGCGCATAAGCACTCGTCACCTTGCATATACACCGCTCACATGAAATTCACATAGCACATAGTCTGAGGATTCCTAATTCTCTCAAGTAAAGGTTAACCACGACACTTACCTCGCTCCAAAGATTACTTAATGCCCAACCAAAGCTTTTCCTCTAGAATCGGTCGCTAAACCACATGTATCTAACCACAATTGACTAAATAATATCAAATACTACTAAAGTAATCAATTACAATGCATAAATTTAGAATTCCCAAACTTTCCCCCAAAAAGTCAAAAATCAACCCCGGGCTCGCTTGGTCAAAACCCGATGTTCGGACCAAGACCTATTCACCCAATCATCCTCGAGCCCGATTATGTAATTAGTTATGGAATCCGGCCTCGAATTGAGGTCTAAATACCCAATTTAAAAAAATCCCCAATTTGTCCTAAATCCCTAGTTTTCTACCAAGGAAGAACAAAGATTAGGGCTAGGAATTAATGGGTGATGTTAGAAATGAATGAAAACGAGTTAAAGATTACAAACCTATGAATTGGTGTTGAGTTTTCTCTTCAAACTAGTCGAGCTCTAATGGAGAATTTATGAAAAATTGTAAGAATCCCGTTTTTCTGGTCTGTTGCAAATCACTGGCGTCAAAGGAAATTTTCATGAAAACTTTAAAACTTCTATTTTCACAATCGAACATCCGAATCAGCCCAAACCAACTCTGTTTCTCACCAAATTTTACAGACAATTCATAAATATAATATTAGACCTGTACCCGGCTCCAGAACCAAAATACGGATCCGGTATCAACAAGACCAAACATCATTGGATTCTTAAAAATTATTAAAACTTTCAAACTTTCAATTTTCGAGAAAAATCAGTAACTCGAGCTAGGGACCTCCGAATTTGATTTCGGGTATACGCCCTAGTCTCAAATCACGACACGGACCCATCGGGACCATCAAAACACTGATCTGAGTTGATTTTCTCAAAATCTTGACCAAATTCAACTCGAATGGATTTTAAGGTAAAATCTCACACTTTATCAGTTTTTAACATAAAAGCCTCCTGAAAAATACTCGAACTGCGCACGTAAATTGAGAAATTCTTAAAGAAGCTACTAGAGGCTTCGAAATCGGAATTAGGTCCTAAAACTCTAGATTACCTAGCAGGTCGTCACATATGTTCTGTTTAGTCCAGTTATGCGTGACAACATAACTTGGTATCTTAGAAGGTGGAGACTCTGTTACTTTAGGTAAATCCCTTACTCTGTTCGAAATTTCTTTTGAACACAAGCAGGTCGGTGGCTCCTCAAAATCAGTTGGGTTCTTCATAAATGCACTTATATTTTGCCTAAATTCATGATTCATTGGCAAGAATCTATGGTGGCAGTCGAACCATGTATTTTTACCTCCATGTTTCAAATTAAATCCTTTTGTGTCTTCCATAAAATAAGGGGAAGCTAGCTTTCCAGCAGTCGACACCCCGAACAACATTCCATAAGCAGGAAAATAATTTATAGTCCACATCAAAGCAGCATGCAATCTGAAGTTTTGTTTAGTTAATATATCATATGTTTCCACATCTTGATGCCAAAATAATTTTAACTCTTCAATCAAAGGCTGCAAGTATGCATTAATCAAATTTTTTGGATTGCGTGGACTTGGAATAATACAAGTTAGGAACAAATATGGACTTGTCATACACAACTCGGGCGGAAGATTATATGGCGTAACAAACAGTGGCCACCATGAATATGGTGCGGCAGAGATAGCAAATGGAGTGAATCCATCTGCACATAATCCCAACATAATGTTTCTTGGTTCACTAGCAAACTCGAGGAACACCCTACCAAAATGCTTCCATGCTTCTATATCTGATGGATGACATAGAATACCGGGTGGCCTTCTATGTTCATAGTGCCATCTCATATGAGGAGCAGCGCTCATTGATGCATACAACCTCTTTAACCTATGTATAAGAGGTAAGTAATGCATCACTTTAACTAGACGTTCTTTTTTGTATTGGCATTTGTGACTTCCTTAAAATGAGGCTGATTACAAAAATTTACAGTTCTCTAGAGATGCGCCATCCTTATAGAATAACATGCAACCTTTCTCACAACAGTCAATTCTCTCTGATGAAAGGCCCAACTTTGAAACCAATTTCTTACCAGTGTAGAAATATTTTGGTAAGTCAATGTTACTCGGATTAAGTTCATTCGTAAGCCCAATAAAAGAGTCCATGCCCGCTTGGGAAATAGACCTATCCGATTTAATACTTAGCAATCTAACCGCAAAAGACAACTTAGAATGCATAGAGCCTTCATACAATGGACGACTAGCTTCCTCTAAGTGTTCACAGAAACGCTTAGCCTCATCATTAGATTCGGATTGAACCCCAGGAAACAAGGCATCCCTCATCATTTCATTGTATCAAGAATTTCACATTATGCTCCGCTATGGGGCTACCCTCACCACCAAAAGAATTATGAAAGTTAACATTATCTAAAATAGCATGATTCTCCCTGTGAACAATCCATATATAATAATTTTCTACAAACCCTTTCTTGTGGAGATGAACTTTAATTTCGCCTGTTTTCAATAACTTAACACATTACATTTCACACAAGGGCACCTAATCCTTCTTCCAATAAGAAAATCATCAAGTGTTTGGGCCTTAGCAATAAATTCAGTAACCCTTCAATAAATTCATCCCTTAACCCCACACGATTAGGATGATTACTATTATACATACATCTACGATGCACAAATTCCCTACACAAATAGAAATCTGGAAATGCAATATTTAAAACAATTTGATTTATTCAAACTGATTACAAAGTTTTACTCTTTCAAAGGTTCATTTTAGATATATACGTATCATTGTGTCAAAGCAATTTAATTGATATATTTTATTTTTTAAATTATTATTGTTTAACACTCGAAATCTCATATTAATCCCTATTCTAAATTATATAAGTCTTTAACTATAATAATAAAATTTGAATAGCTTCTTAAATGTTATATAATCCAAAGTAATGATTTCTCAAATTTACAAATTAATCTTAATGTTGAAATTAAAACTAACAAGCAACAATGAACCTAGTACAACAAGCTTTACAACAAATCTTTAAACTATAATTAGTTAATACAATTAAAACCAATAAACTATAAAGTTAATATATCATTCCATAGATAAATTCAAGGAAATGGTGTTATATTTTTCCTATAGGGAATCCTAAAAACTTATAGCATATAAAGAGAAATATACAATTAAATTTTACATAATGCCAATTCAACCATACCTAAATCAAATAAACCTACAAAAACTAAAATTCCTAAAATTTCAACCATACCTAATTCAACTAGCTAAGATGTTCTTATATAGAAAATTCAATAATCATACAACAACTAAAATTACTAAAAGTAAACAATGAAAATAAGATATATATCAACGAAGTACTTACCTTGCCGGAAACAATGCCGAAGAAGAAAGATGCCTGCTACCGTCGAGGAGCCACTGTTGAAAAACGAAAACAAAAGTTAAAAAATTAAGGGGAAAAGGGAGGAGGAGGGAGAGGGAGTAGGGAGGAGGAGGGAGAGGGAGAAGGGAGGAGGAAACGATAGAGAGAGAGAGAGGGAGAAATATATTACCTAGTAGAAGGAGGATGGTGAAGAAGGACGAGAGGGAGAGAAGAGGAGGATGAGAGAAGGAGGAAGAAAGGAAAAAATGTGTTATGTTTTTGGGGAACGGGGGTTGGGTAGGGTTTAAAAAAAAATTTTGACCGATTCGGTCAAAAATTTAATTAATTTTTCTTTTTGTTAAAAAAAAATTCCGATCAATTTGGTCGCTATTAAAGTCAAACGAGTCGAACAAAGAATTTTAAAATTCCAATACAGATGGATTCGGTCGCAAATAACTTCCCCGGCTTTTGCGCCAAAACTTACGACCGATTTGGTCGGAAATATGGTCGAAAATAATTTTAAAAAAAATATAATTGATATATTTTTAAAAATTCTGACCGATTTCGTCAGAAATTTTTGGCAATTCTTTCCGTTATAAATTTTAGTCAAAAATTTACTATTTTCTAGTAGTGCCTCCTTCAAACGAGACAAGTAGTCCGCCACTTTATGTTCCCTTCTTGTCTTGTATGTCAATATCAAACTCTTGCAAAAAAAGCACCCATCTCATCAAACGGGGTTTACCTTCCTTTTTGCTCATAAGATAACGAAGCACTCTATGATCTGTTCGGACAATAACCTTGGCACCCATCAAGTATGGGCGAAACTTCTCAATAGCAAACACAATGGCAAGGAGATATGTTGATACGTTGCCTCAAAACATCCCCAACAGCTATATCACTTGCATCACACATGAGCTCGAACGGCAAACTCCAATTTGTAGATGTAATGACAGGATTAGTTGTCAACTTGGGCTTCAATTGTTCAAAAGATCATACAATCACCATTGAAAGGGTTCACCACTTTAGAAAAGTTTTTGATAAATCTATAGTAAAATGCCGCATGGCCCAAGAAACTTCTCACATACTTTACCAAGGTATGGGTGGAGGCTTATAGAAAACTTCAATCTTCACCTTATCTACTTCAATACCATTCTTTGAAATCTTATGGCCAATGATAATGCGTTCCTCAACCATGAAATGACATTTCTCCCAATTGAGTACCAAATTTGTTTCCTCACATCCAGCCAACACCTTGTCCAAATTAGGAAGACAATCATCAAATGAATCTCCAACCACCAAAAATTCATCCATGAATACCTCAAGGTAGTGTTCCACCATGTCCTAAAGATAGCCATCATAAATCATTGAAAAGTCACAATCGCATTGCACAATCAAAAAGGCATCCGTTTGAAAGAAAAAGTACCATATATATATGTAAATGTGGTTTTTTCTTGATCTTTTGGTGCAAAAAGAATTTGGATGTATCCTGAATAACCATCAAGAAAGCAATAGATGACATGAGCGGTCCATGAAAGGGAGAGGAAAGTGATCCTTCCTTGTGACTTTGTTGAGCTTATGATAATCCATACAAACTCTCCAACAGGTGACTGTTCTTGTAGGTATCAACTCATTATTATCGTTAGTGACAATCATCATTCCCCTTTCTTTGGGACACATTGGACCGCAGAAGTCCATGAGCTATCGAAAATGGGGTAGACAACCCCGACATCCAACCATTTCATTATGTAACGACCCGACTGGTTGTTTTGAGCATTTACAATACAGTCGATAGTTTGAAGGCACGTGTATCTCTGCATGATGTATTATGACTTTTATGAATCGTCGGTTTTGGTTTTCAAGTTATTCGGAATCGATTGGGAAGAATGAACTTCATCATTTAAACTTTAAGTGGAAGACTTGACCAAGTTTGACATTTTACCATTTGACCTCGGATTAGGGTTTGATGATTTCTTTAGGTCCAAATGGTTATTTAAGACTCTATTGTATGCTCAGATTTGCATTCGGATATTTCTATAAGGATTCGGAACTAATTGGCGAAAGTTGGAAATTTGAAGGTTTGGAAAGTTCATAAGTTTTACCGGAAGTTGACTTTGAGGATATCGTATTTGTATTGTAGTTACGATAATTGGAATAGATTATATATGTCATATGGAACTTTCCCACAAAACTTAACGTCATTTGGAGTTGATTTGATGTGGTTCGGACGCTTGGTTGCGATTCTAGAAGTTCTTGAATTTTATTGTGATATTCATGCATTTTGGCATCCGATTCGTACTTTTAGAGGTTATTTTGATTCTTAGATTGTGCGAGTGAGTTCGTGTTGTCTTTTTGGACTAACGTGGGTGGTTGTTTTGGAGCCTCGGGAGCTCGGGTGAGTTTCAGATTGGTTTCAGAATGATTTTTATGATTTTTGAGTGCTGGTACTCGTGTCATCGCATTTGCGATGTTTTTGTCGCAAATGTGACTATCACAATTGCGAAATGGCCCTCACATTTGCGAACCTAGGCTGCTGAAGAAGACTTTGCATTTGCAAATATATTCCTCGCATTTGCGAGTGAGGGCTATTCACTTTTGCGAAGAGTTCTACCGCTTTTACGAAGGTAGTTGTCTTCGCATTTGCGATATTTTGGTTGCAAATGCAAATTTAGCTGTACTCCGCCTGATTCTCTTTTGCGATGAGTTGTCCGCTTTTGTGCGGTTCACATTTGCGAACCCCATTTCTCAAATGCGACATTTGCAGCCTGCATATAGTTGGGAATTTCGAGACTTCGTTTCACTTTGTTATATTTTGAACCCTAGCTTCGATGGGAGGCGATTTTATGGAGGGATTGTCATACCAAACCATCGGGTAAGTACTTCTAATCAATTTTCAATTATATTTCAAGATTATACAAGATTATACATTAGATTTAACTTAAAATTCATGAGAATCTAGGGAAAATTTTGGGGATTTTGTCAAAGTTTTGAAAGAATGAAAATTTGGAATTTGAAAGTCGAACAGGAATCGAATTTTGAAACAAAACATGTATATAAACTTTTGGGGTTATGAGTAGTCAAGACCTACCCTCGGACCCGGGGTTTGACTGGGCGGGCACGCGGGTTGACTTTTTAGTAATTGTATAAAGATCACATCTTTATTTATTGAACTTTTTCTCTCTTGAATTGTGTATGCATTTAAGTCACCTTTGGATAGATTAAGCCGAGTGGAGGTGAATTTGTAAAGGAAAAGCTAAATTGAGTATTGAGTTAGTTGAATTAAGGTAAGTGTCTTGCCTATCTTCGTTGAGGGAATATTTCCTACTATTTAACATTATCTATTACATGTGGGGGTGATATATATATGAGGTGACAAGAATATATGCATGTTCCAGGGTTAATCATGCTCGGGGGTAGATTATGCTATAACTTGTGCCTTGTAGAATTACTGTAACGACCCGACCGGTTGTTTCGATAGTTATAGCCTTGTTTCCCCCACTTCTTCTTCTTTTATGATTTATAGATGTATTATGTCTTACCAGGTTTGTTGGTTCAGGCCCGAAGTGGTTTCGTAGTGAATTGAGACACTTAGTCTCTTAATTGGAAGCTTAGGTTAGAAAAGTCGACATGATGTCTACTTGTGTTTAAATGACCTCGGATTTAAAATTTGATGGTTTTGTAAGCTCCGTTAGGTGATTTTGAAATTAGGAGTGCATGTGGAATGTGATTTGGAGGTCCATAGTAGAATTAGGCTTGAATTGGCGAAAGTTGGAATTTTGGCAATTTTGGCCGGTAGTGAAAATTTTGATATCGGGGTTGGATTGGATTTTCAGAAGTTGGAGTAGGTTCATGGGGTCATTTTTGACTTGTGTGTAAAATTTAATGTCAATCGTACGTGGTTTGGTAGGTTTCGACGCCATTTGTGGAATTCAAAAGTTTAGAAGTTCCTTAAGCTTGGATTTGGGTGTAAATTGGTGTTTGATGTTGTTTTGAGTGATTCGAAGGTTTGAATAAGTTCGCATGGAGTTATATGACTTGTTGGTATGTTTGGTTAAGTACTCGAGGGCCTCGGGTGTGTTTCGAGTGGTTAACAGGCCATTTTTGGCCTTTGTGAGATAGCTAATATCTGCTGCTGTATGGTTATGTTTTCCTCTTACGCGTTCGCGAAGAGTATTTGTGATATGAGGAGGATTTGTTCTTATATTTTGCGAAGAAGAGATCGTGAACGCGAACGCGAACGCGAAGGTGTGATCTGTGTGCGCATTGCGGACGTGGGAGTAGGGTCGTGTTCGCGAAGAGGAGTGAGGTAGCTAGGACCCCCAGTCTTTTGTTCTACGCGTTCGCGAGGCACTGGCCGCGTTCGTGAAGGTCAGAGTTGGTAAAGCATCACGTTCACGGGGAGAGGGATGCATGCACGTTGAGTTAAGATGAGAGGCAGTCAAGTTGGTCTACGCGAACACGAGAGGACGGTTGGTTCACGATGAAGTAAATCTGGGCAGACAATATTAATTTCAAAATCGAGGGTTTGAGTCCATTTTTCATATTTTGAGCTAGAGACCACGGATTTGGGCGATTCTTGAAGGGATTTTTGTGGAGTTCATTAGGGTAAGTAATTCTCACTTGGTTTTGATTAGATTTAATGATTTTATCCTAAAGTTTATCATCTAATTTGTGATTTGGGGTGGAAAATTAGGGAGAGTTTGAGAAAAATTCTTAGGCTGCATTTTGGGGTTTTGATCGAGATTTTGGTATCGGATTTGAGTAATTTTGGTATGGTTAGACTTGTGAGTGAATGGTTGTTAAAATTTGGTGACTTTTACCCGATTCTGAGACGTGGGCTCGGGGAGGCTTTTTGAGCGATTTTATTTCTTTCTTTAGATTTGATTTCAGTAGCTAGATTAGTTTCTTGTAGTTGTATTTATGTTATGTAATTGATTTTTGCTAGATTCGGGCCATTCGGAGTCGGATTTTCATTGTAAGAGCGTTGTTACTGATTGATTGAGCTTGGTTTGAGGTAAGTGGCTTGTCTAACCTTGTGTGGGGAAACCCCTCCCCCCTCTTAGAATTTGGTAGTGTTTTGATATGTGAGCACCGTGTACATGAGATGACGAGTATGTACACAGGATAATTGTTGTAAAAACCGATCTTTTACTAAGTAATGCCATGTTTTCCTTCTTACTTGAATCTTATCAGCATGTGTAGTATCCTGTTGGACTAAAATAGCATGCCTACTTGCCTTAGTATTTATATGAATTACGTTGAACATGTTTAGTGAATTTACATATTGTCCTTATCGTGTACTTTGGTTGAATTGTAGGATTTCATGTTGTAATTATTGAGTTCTATAGTTTGGGCTGCATATTTACTTTAGGACTATGGAACGCTATTCTGAGAGATCCCTCTGCTCTGCATATTTACTTTGGGACTATAGAACGGTATTTTGGGAGATCCCCCTCTGTCTTGCATATTTACTTTGGGACTACGGAATAGTATTCCGGGAGATCCCCTTGCATATTTATGTTTGGGACTACGAGATGGTATCTTGGGAGATCCCCTATTGTATTTCTGTGTACTGAGTTGTTGCCTCCTATGAATTCTTTCTTATTAAATTTCAGTCTTTATTTTACTGTGATATTTCATTCTTGCCTTGCTTTATTATTATATATACCATTAGGGCCCTAACCTGACCTCCTCACTTCTCGACCGAGGTTAGGCTTGGAACTTACTGGGTACCATTGTGGTGTACCCGCACCCTTTTCTGCATATGTTTTTCGTGTGCAGATCCAGTTTCTTCTTACCAGCCTCATTCATAGTTGGAGTCGATGCTGCCGGATACTTCAAGGTACATCTGCCCGCGGCCGCAGATCCTTGGAGCCCCCTGCTATCCCCCTATGTTCATTTGTTCCCTTTTTTCTATAGAGAGTGATGTATAGAAAAGTTAGAATCTCGTAGAAGCTTGTGACTTACGGTGTTCCAGGTGTTGGGAGTGTTTTTGTACATTTTGGAAGTTGATAATTGTATAAGTCGAGTGGCATTCAATTGATCATTTAGCTCATTATTACTGTTAGATGTTAATGTTCATGCTTTCATTTCATTTCCGCAAAGTGTTAGGCTTACCTAGTCATAGATACTAGGTGTTGTCACGAAATATTCATGGAGGGAGAAGCTGGGTCGTGACAAGTTGGTAACAAAGCTCTAGGTTCAAAGGTACCGTGAGTCACAAGCCGGTTTATTAGAGTCTTGCGGATCGGTATGGACGTCTGTACTTATCTTCGGGAGGATATAGAACTATTAGGAACAATCATACTTCTTTGATTTACTTGTCGTGCGAGTTATTGGCATCAAATTCTAAAATTCTCTATTCTATTCTTTCTCACAGATGGTGAGGACCCGTACCGAGAGATCTGACCACCAGGAACCCGAGCCCTTACTACAGCCGCCTGAGGCAGGGGCCAGGGTAGAGGACGACCACGCGGTGAAGCCAGAGCACCCGTGCGAGCTATGACAGAGAATCCCCCAGCACCTCCAGCTGGAGGGAAGGCACTGGAGGTTCCTATTGCTGCACCAGCCCTCCAGGAGACTCTAGTCTAGTTCATGAGCATGTTCATCACCTTAGCTCAGGCTGGATTGATCCCACTAGCTCCCGCCACATCTCAGGTTGGGGAAGGGCACAGACTCCCGCAGCCTGTACTCCTGAGCATAGGGTCTATATTGATTAGGCCCCAGAGTTTATTCCTATGCAGCAGGTAGACCAGGACAGCCGCTTCTAAGGCAGAGCATCTTAGACTTGAGATGTACAAGAAGTACCACCCACCTACTTTCAGCGGATTAGCTTCAGATTATGCTCAGGGTTTTCTGGAGGAGTGTCATCGTATTCTCCGTACTGTGGACATAGCGGAGATGTGTGGGGTTTATTTCACCACTTCTAGCTTAGAGGAGCAGCCTATCAGTGGTGGCATGCTTATGAGCTAAGTAGTCCGGACGTAGCGGCCTCACTCACACGGACTCAGTTTTCGGATATGTTTTTGAGATATTATGTTCCTTAGAGCCTCAGGGATGCATGGCGCGGGGAGTTTGAGCAGCTACGCCAGGGTTCCATGATTGTGTCAGAGTATGCAGTATGTTTTAGTGAGTTGGCCCGACATGCACCGGCCTTGGTTGCCACAGCTCGGGAGAGGGTTCGTCGTTTTATTGAGGGACTCAACCCCTGTATCAGGACTAGTTTGGCCAGGGATTTGGAGATGGATATCTCTTATCAGTAGCTCGTGAGTATTGCCAGGAGAGTGGAGGGCATGATTTCCCGGGAAAGAGAGGAGAGAGAGGCCAAGAGGTCTCGAGACATTGGTTATTATTCTGGAGCTCGTACCCCAGCAGCTTGCCATGGTAGGTGTTATGTGAGACGCCCTATCCATTCTACTCTTCCAGTCGCCATTGGTGTTCCAACTCTTTCCAGGCCCCAGGAGCCTTATTATGCATCGCCAGTATCTAGTGTTCCTCTTGCTCGGGGTGCTATTAGCGGCCAGTCCAGTAGGCTAGGCCCAAGTGAGTCACAATAGCCACATCGTTCGAGTGGTTGTTTTGAGTGTTCCAACACTCTCCATATGGTGAGGGATTTCCCCACAGGTTCCTCATCCACCACGTGCTCCACCGGGTCCTCCGACCATGCTTCCAGCACCAGCTACTACCCCACCTGCTTAGCCAGCTCGAGGTGGAGGTCGGGAGGTTGAGGTCGCCCTAGAGGGGGAGGCCAGGCCATGTATTATGCTTTTCTGGCTCGCACAGAGGCAGTTGCTTCCGACTCTATCATTACATGTATTGTTCCAGTCTGTCATAGAGATGCGTCGGTATTATTTGACCTAGTCTCTACATATTCATAGTGTCATCGTATTTTGCCCCACATTTGGGCGTATTTCGGGATTCTTTGAGTTCCCTTATTTATGTCTAGTCCCATGGGAGATTCTTTTGTTTTGGACCACGTATGTCGGCCGTGTTTGATTGCTTGTAGTGGTTTTGAGACCAGAGCCGATATATTATTGCTCAGCATGGTGGATTTTGATGTTATATTGGGCATGGACTGGTTGTCGCCCCGTTATATTATTCTTGATTATCATGCTAAGATTGTGACGCTGGCTATGCCAGGCTTATCGCGATTAGAGTGGAGGAGTACCTTAGAGTATACACACCGTAGAGTTATTTAATTTCTTAAGGCTCAATGAATGGATGGGAAGGGTTATTATGCGTATTTGGCCTATGCAAGAGATGTGAACATTGATACCCTTACAGTTGAGTCAGTTCCAGTAGTGAGGTATTTCCCAAATGTGTTTCCAGCTAATCTTCCGGGCATGCCACCTGACATAGATATTGATTTTGGCATTGATTTGTTGCCGGGCACTCAGCCCATCTCTATTCCTCCTTACCGTATGGCTCCTCCTGAATTGCAGGGGTTGAAAGATCAGCTGTATGAATTGCTTGATAAGGGCTTCATTCGGCCTAGTTTGTCACCTTGGGGTGCTTCGGTCTTGTTTGTGAAGAAAAATGATGGTTTTATGCGTATGTGTATTGACTATCGCCAGTTGAACAAGGTTACAATTAAAAATAAGTACCCATTTCCTCACAGTGATGACTTATTTGATCAGTTACATGGTGCCAGTGTGTTTTCCAAGATTGACTTACGTTCAGGCTATCATCAGTTGAAGATTCGTGAGCCAGACATCCCAAAGACTGCTTTCAGGACTAGATATATTCACTATGAGTTTCTTATCATGTCTTTCGGGCTGATCAATGCCCCAACAGCCTTTATGCATTTGATGCACTATGTGTTTCGGCCTTATCTTGACTCCTTCTTCATTGTGTTCATTCACGACATTTCGGTGTACTCCCGGACTCGGGAGGATCATGAGCAGCACCTGAGGACTCTGCTTCAGACTTTGAGAGAGAAGAGCTTGTATGCAAAATTTTCTAAGTGTGAGTTTTGGATAAATCAGTGGCATTCTTGGGTCACATAGTATCGAGTGATGGGATCAAGGTGGATCCGAAGAAGGTGGAGGTAGTGCAGAGTTGTCCTAGACCGCCATTAGCTACGGAGATCCAATGTTTTCTTTGTTTGGCGGGGTATTACCGTCATTTTGTAGAGGGGTTTCCATCTATTGCGGCACATATGACCAGGCTGACCCAAAAGGGTGCTCCGTTCAGGTGGACAGAGGAGTGTGAGGAGAGCTTTCATAAACTCAGGATATCTTTGACCACAACCCCAATATTTGTATTGCCTATAGGTTCGGGGTCTTACACCATATATTGTGATGCATTGTGGACTGTTTTTAACGCAGTGTTGATGCAGGATGGTAGGTTTATTGCCTACGCGTCCAGACAACTAAAGGTGCATGAGAAGAACTATCATGTCCACGACCTTGAGTTAGAAGCTATTTTTCATGCCCTGAAGATCTGGCGCCACTATTTGTATGGTGTTCCTTATGAGATTTACAGCGATCGTCAAAGTTTGCAGCATCTGTTCAAGCAAAAGGATCTTAACCTACATAAGCGGAGGTGGTTGGATCTACTTAAGGATTATGACATCACCATTTTGTACCACCCGGGGAAGGCCAATATGGTGGTCGATGCATTGTGTCGCCAAGCGGAGAGTTTGGGGAGTTAGTGTATCTTGCAGTAGAAAGAGACCCTTGGCATTGGGTGTTCAGGCCTTAGCTAGCCAGCTTGTTAGATTGGATATTTGAGAGCCGAGACGGGTATTGGCTTGTATGGTCTCTAGGTCTTCCCTTTATGATCGTATCAGGGAGCGTCAGTATGATGACCCCCATTTGCTCGTCCTTCAAGATAGGGTTCGGGGAGGTGATGCTAGAGATATGACTATTCGTGATGATGGTGTATTCAGGATGCATGGCCGAATATGTGTGTCCGATGTGGATGAGCTTCGGGAGTTTATTCTTAAAGAGGCCCATAGCTCGTAGTATTCCATCCATCCGGGTGCTGCGAAGATGTACCAGGATTTGAGACATCACTATTGGTGGAGGAGGATGAAGAAGGATATAGTTAGGTTTGTGGCTCAGTGTCTCAACTGTCAGTAGGTTAAGTACGAACATCAGAGACCTGGTGGCTTGCTTCAGGGTAGAGATACCAGAGTGGAAATGGAAGCGGATCACTATGGATTTCGTTGTTGGACTCCCACGGACATCGAGGAAGTTTGAAACTATTTGGGTGATTGTGGATCGACTGACCAAGTCCGCGTACTTCATTCCAGTTGGTACTACTTAGTCTTCAGAGCGGGTTGGCTGAGATTTACATCTGAGAGATTGTTCACCTTCATGGTGTCCCAGTTTCCATCATTTCAGATAGAGGCACACAGTTTACATCGTAGTTTTGGAGGGACGTGCAGCGAGAGTTGGGTACTCAAGTTGACTTGAGCACAACCTTTTACCCTCAGACGAACGGACAATCTGAGCGCACTATCCAGATATTTAAGGACATGTTACGCGCTTGTGTCATTGATTTTGGGGGTTCATGGGACCAGTTTCTGCCGCTCGTGGAGTTTGCATATAACAACAGTTATCAGTCGAGCATTCAGATGGCTCCATACGAGGCTTTATACCAGAGGCGGTGTAGATCTCCGGTGGGATGGTTTGATCCAGATGAGGCTAGGCTAATGGGTACAAACTTGGTCCAGGATGCATAGACAAGGTGAAATTAATTCAGGAGCGGCTTCACACGACACAATCTAGGCAGAAGAGCTATGTAGACATGAAGTCCTGTGATGTGTCTTTCATGGTCGGGAGAAGGTTCTGCTGAAGGTATCACCCATCAAGGGTGTTATGAGATTTAGGAAGAGGGGCAAGTTGAGCCCCCGGTTCATTGGGCCATTTGAGGTACTTTAGAGGATAGGGGAGGTGGCTTACAAGCTTGTCTTTCCACCTTGGTTGTCGAATGTGCATCCAGTATTTCATGTTTCTATGCTCCGGAAGTATATCGGTGATCCATCCCATGTTTTGAATTTCAGCACGGTTCAATTGGATGGTGATATGAATTATGAAGTGGAGCCGATTGCCATTTTGGAGCGGCAGGTTCGGAAGTTGAGGTCAAAGGATATAACTTCAGTGAAGGTGCAGTGGAGAGGTCAGCCTATGGAGGAGTCCACTTAGGAGACCGAGAGGGAGATGCGAAATAGATATCCCCACCTATTTGAGACTCCAGGTATGCTTCTAGACCTGTTAGAGGATGGACATTTGTTAAAGAGGGGGATGATGTAACAACACGGCCGGTCGTTTTGAGAGTTATAGCATTGTTTCCCCCATTTCTGCTTTATTTGTGCTTTACAGCTGTATTATGTCTTACCGGGTTTGTTGGTTCACGTCTGGAGTGGTTTCAGAGTGAATTGAGACACTTAGTCTCTTAATTGGAAACTTAAGTTAGAAATGTCAACCGGATGTCGACATGTATGTAAACGGCCTCGAATTTAAAATTTAATGGTTTTGTTAGATCCATTAGGTGATTTTGGATTTAGGAGAGCGTCCGGAATGTGATTTGGAGGTCCGTAGTATTATTAGGCTTGAATTGGCGAAAGTTGAAATTTTGGCGATTTTGGCTGGCAGTGGAAATTTTGATATGAGGGTCGGATTGGAAATTTGAAAGTTGGAGTAGGTTCGTGGTGTCATTTTTGACTTGTTTGTAAAAGTTGAGGTTAATCAGATGTGGTTTGATAGGCTTCGGCATCATTTGTGGAATTCAGGCGTTTAGAAGTCCCTTAGGCTTGGATCCGAGTGTAAATTGGTGTTTTGATGTTGTTTTGAGTGATTCGAAGGTTCAACTAAGTTCGCATGGTTATATGACTTATTGGTATGTTGAGCTGAGGTCTTAAAGGCCTCGAGTGAGTTTTGGGTGGTTAACGGATCATTTTTGGCCTTTGTAAGATAGCTGTTATCTGCTGATGTATGCTTCTAGTTTCCTCTTACGCGTTCATGAGAGGAGCCTCATGTTCGTGAAGAGTGTTTGATAGCTGAAGAGGATTATTTATTCGCTTTCGCTAAGAAAAGAACGTGAATGCGAATGTGTGATCTATGTGTGCATTGCGGACGCGGGAGTAGGGTCGCATTCGCGAAGAGGAGTAAGGTAGCTAGGGACCCCCAGTCTTTTGTTCTACGCGTTCACGAGACACTGGTCGCGTTCGCGAAGGTCAGAGTTGGTAAAGCATCAAGTTCACAGGGAGAGGGACGCGTTCGCGTTGAGTTAAGCTGAGAGGAAGTCAAGTTGGTCTACGCGAATGTGAGAGGATGGTCACGTTCGTGATGAAGAAAATCTGGGCAGATAATATTAATTTCAAAATCGAGGGTTTGAGCCCATTTTTCATACTATGATCTAGAGACCATAGATTTGGGAAATTCTTGATGGGATTTTTGTGGAATTGATTAGGGTAAGTAATTCTCACTTGATTTTGGTTAAATCCCATGATTAGATCTGAATGTTATCATCTAATTTGTGATTTGGGGTGGAAAATTGGGGAAAGTTCAAGAAAAGTTCTTAGGCCGAATATTGGGGTTTCGATTGAGATTTTGGTATCGTATTTGAGTAAATTTGGTATGGTTAGACTCGTGAGTGAGTGGGTGTTCATATTTGGTGACTTTTACTCGATTTCGAGACGTGGGCCCGAGGAGGCTTTTTGTGCGATTTTCCAATTTCTTGTTTTAGCTTTGATTTCAGTAGCAAGATTAGTTCCTTGTAGTTGTATTTATGTTATGTAATTGATTTTGGCTAAATTTGGGCTATTCGGAGTCGGATTTTCGTGGAAAGAGCATTGTTACAGACTGATTGAGCTTTGTTCGAGGTAAGTGGATTGCCCAACCTTGTGTGGGGGAACCCCCCTTAGGTTTTGGTACTATTTTGATATGTGGGCTTCGTGTACGTGAGGTGACGAGTATGTACACGGGCTAATTGTTGTAAAAACTCGATTTCTACTAAGTAATGTCCTGTTTTCCTTCTTATTTGAATCTTATTAGAATGTGTAGTATCCTGTTATACTAAAATAGCAAGCCTACTTGCCTTAGCTGTTTATCTCAACTACATGAAACATGTTTAGTGAATTTACATATTGTCCTTATCTTGTACTTAGGTTGAATTGTAGGATTTCATGTTGTAACTATTGAGTTCTATTGTATGGGATGCATATTTACTTTAGGACTACATAACGGTATTCCGGGAGATCCCCCTACTCTGCATATTT
Organism: Nicotiana knightiana; assembly: GCA_005239525.1. Classification (NCBI taxonomy): domain Eukaryota; kingdom Viridiplantae; phylum Streptophyta; class Magnoliopsida; order Solanales; family Solanaceae; genus Nicotiana; species Nicotiana knightiana. The sequence continues at coordinate 27,051 of MDKJ01110411.1, read as the reverse complement.
ACTTTGGGACTACGGAATAGTATTCCGGGAGTCCCCCTGCACATTTACGTTTGGGACTACAAGATAGTATCTCGGGAGATCCCTTGTTGTATTTCTGTGTACTGAACTGTTACCTCCTATGCATTCTTTCTTGTAAATTTTAGTCCTTATGCCACGGCCGATATTCGTGAGATATTAGAGTCTATACTTGGGTTGTAGATCATTCTTGTGATTTTTTGAAATACTTGAATGATAAGGTTCTTGAGGGTTTATTGAACTATTGTTGATTTGAAAGTTGTGAATGGGGTTCATTTGGAATATTCATTTAAACACTCTCATTGATGTTATTCATGCTTCCTACCTTGTTTGACATTGATATACATATGCTTGGTAAGGAAGAGTGTAAAGAACGAAGGGTGATTCCGTGCCGTTACATATATGTTATAATGTAAGGGAGAGTGTAAAGCACGAAGGGTGATGTTGTGCCGTATCATTTGAGAGTAAAATCATGAAGGATGATGTGGTGCCATGTTATGTGAGTCTAAATTACAAAGGGTGATGCCGTGCCATTTCTTTCGAGTGTAAAGCTCGAAGGCTGATGCCGTGCCATTTCATTTAAGAGTAAAAACACGACGGCTGATGCCGTGCCATTTCATTTATAATATCATGCTTTTATATTATCACGAGTTCATGGCACGATGGATGTTTCCGTGCAGGCGAGGACGAAGGACATGCATTATGTTGTGATAACTTTTCCTCGTGTATACATACATGCCTTTACATTAAGCTGTTATTGTTGTACTTATGGTTCTTATGTGACTTGTCATTATTGACTTGTCCTTGTCCCCTATATCAATTGTTATTTTGTTGCCCATGTATTCTACTTGCTTGACTTGCAAATATCATGCCTACTTCCTGTCGTTATAATTACATCCATGTTATATCTATTTTGTTGCACATTAGTAGAAGCCTTCTACCATGTTAGTTATTCCTGCCTCTACTTGTTATCTTATAAAGGTCATGTGTTCCCTTCTTATTTGTTATATCTATATGTAGGCCTTCACCATGCTAGTAGTTGAAGTTTATATTCCTTTTCCTAATTGTTGTCATTACTCATATGTCTTCCTCCTAATCTATTATTGTTGCCCATATGTATATCCTCGTTCATTATTTCTACTAGAGTATTTCTTACTTTGTCATTATTGTTATCGATATTTCTGTCACTCGATTGGTACTATTATATGGATATTTTGTGGCGTTGCCATGCAGTTGGCTTGATATCTGAGAAAATTCCTCACTCTATATTGGAAAATGTTAAATTGTGATCTCTTCTAGAACCCAGTTATAGCTTTGCATATTCTTTACGTGTACTCTCTTCTGTTATAGTGTAGTATAGTTCTATTTTTAGTTTACGATAAAAGTTTTATCAGTGAGTATATTTTAACTAACAAGCCTCGTCACTACTTCGACGAGGTTAGACAAGATACTTACTGGGTACATGGGGTCGGCAGCACTCATACTACACTCTGCATCTAGCATGCATATTTTGGAATGGGGCTGCTGGTGATGTCGGGAGCTGACTCTGAAGATGTTTGTGCATTCCGAATATAGCTACCACTTGTCCATGGTAGCTTTAGATATTGCTAATCTGTTTATGTAACTTTCAAACATATCGTGTATTTATTTATACCAACTTTGTAAATTTCAAATTTGTAGAAGCTCGTGATTTGTACTACCAGTCCTTGGGTAAATATATAAATGTTAAGATAATTTTTCATTATTTTCCTATAAATCTCATTCGGATTGTATTGACTATTAGTTGGCTTACCTAGCAGGTCGGGTAAGGTGCCATCACGAATGGTGTATTTTTGGTCGTGACAAGTTGGTATCAGAGCACTAGATTTTTAGGTTCTACGAGTCATGAGCAAGTGTCTAGTAGAGTCTTGCAGATAGGTATGACGTCCATACCTATCTTCGGGAGGCTACAAGGCACTTAGGAAAATTTCTCTTTCTTTTTTCCTTATCGTGCGCCCTTGTTTCATCTTGAAACCTGTGATTTTGATTCTTCCCAATCATTCATATGTGATGTTGCGTACTCAGTATTCACTATGCAACAATAATTTGTGATGCTGCAAATGGGTTACAAAGAATTATAGATGTTTTGCGATGTGTTATCTTGTCTCATGATTAGATGTAGTGTTAAATCTTCCAGTTGTTCAATTGTGGTACGATGCGGGTTCTTTTATCCAGTGGTAGCATAGACATGGGAAGACTGGTTGGTGGCCTAGTTATTGTGATGAAGGTAGGTTCATGGTAAGGTGTCGATTTGAGTATAGCTGGTGGGCCACCTCCTCCATAATGAGTTGGGATTGTGTGTTTCTTATGAGGTTTCTACATGGTGGGGGGCAAATATTATCATTTCAGAGCATTTAGGGAAGTTGTTTTACTATTGCAAGGATGGGTAAGCGCTTGGCAAAGTCTTGGAGTGTTCTAATGACCAGTATTGCTTGAGTTTTAGAGGTATTCAGCTAAATAGTCGTGTGGGATCAGTGCATGCTATGAAGATGTGGTACTTTGGATTACCGACGATGTGTTCTATGGATTTGGGCTAAGTGGAGAAGTCCGCTAATGACGATCGAAGTTTAGGATCATGAGTTGTATCAGTTTTCGGGCCGAGAAATTCCTTGGTTGTTTCTTCGAATTGTCGAGTGCTGGTAAAGCACGAGTGCTCGATGCATATTAGCTGTGTATTGAAGATCAGAGTAAGGTGAGTGATTATCGAGGAGGTTCTAACGAGTTCCAGGTCTTATGTAGCATTTAAGGACTTCTAAATTTTTGTACAGGCAGGGTTGAGATCGGTAGCGAATGGTGATCGGATCATCGGTATTTTCTTATCAAGAAAGAAATACATGATGTTAGAGAGATGCAAGAAATGGCTTCGGGTTCCCAGGAGGTTCCTTCAGGGTAATCATCTAGGTGATTCGGCTGAGTTAGAGGCGATCAATCCTGATGACCCTATCATGTGTTATTGAGTTCCGAAGGATTCATCATGGTTATGACCACAACCGGAGTTGGTGTTTGCTACAGGTATATAAGCTATATTGTGTGTGGTGATGTTCTCCTAGATTGAGTTAAATTCAAGGTTCGCGGTTGATGAGATGTTCAATTCACTCATGGTTCACAATTGATTATGGAATTTTTGTAGTGTCGCAAGTTAGCATGTTAGAGGTGATGCACCGTGTAGGGTTAAAAAGTTGTTTGTACAAGGTTTCGGTTTAGTTTTGGAGGGAAAGATATGAGGTCCTCCTGACACGGACGATTTCAGGTGTTAAAAATTTATGCTGGCACTATTTGTTTTCACCGGAGGGGAGTTCGCATGTTGGTAGATGAATTGTGTTTTGACTTATGGGTATTTTTCTGTAAGAGGATAGAGTATGAATGACGTATCAACCATTTGAGTAGCGGTGTTGAGATCGGATATGGAAATTCAGGTATACATGAGGTTCAGAGACTGGATGTTCTCGATGGCAGATTATTCCTTGATTGCAAATTGTGAATAAATGTTGAGGATAAGGTGATTGATGGTATGTGCTATTGAAAGGTTGCTATGCACTTTTGGGAGATTATTTACCTGTTTGGGAATGATCAAAATTTGGTTTGGGGATTATTTGTAAGACTAATGAGGACGTGTATTCTGTATCAGATCGGACTTTCTTGCACTTGTGCAGCTGTTACCACAAGTATATTATCAGGTGAAATGGATGTTGTTCGCGCCTTGGTCTATGTTATGTGTTTCTCTCTTATGTTATAACGGGTTGTGCGGTAATATGATTTCTCACACGCATATGGTAATTCCATTTAGGCTTTATGGAATTATGGGAGAGATGGCCCTCGTGTTGTTGACTTCCTTATTGCACCATAGTTGTACTTGTCTTTCTCAGCAGTGTTTGTGCCTAATCATCTTTCTCCAGCTATATTTTGTGCATTTTTTGTGCTTGAGGTTGACGCACAAATGATAATTGAGCCCAAGTATTATGGCTCGATGGGATTGGATCGGTTGCGCGCCGCAATGGTACTATGATGAAATGTAACTCCTTATGCTTATTTCATGTATTTTTCTCTCACCTTGTTGAAAATAGTTCATAAGGAATGTTAAAGTCACCTGCCTTCTTAACTTGCTTAGTAGCCTTCTTATTTAACTTTCTTACTATTATTTGTCAAGTCTGAATTATTACTTGTTAGTGTACGGAACCGTGTTGTGTGGGGCTCCATATGATTATTGTTGAGACTTGTTGGTGGGGCTGCTTGTATCAGCTGAGACGAGGTTTCTAGACCTGAGATTTGCACTATCGTATTGGATAAGGAATGTTTGGAAGGATGATATTACATATCTAGGGAAGATTTGGGAAATAGCCCTGGTCGGACGAGTGACCTTCTTGGTTTATTGACCAGATCAGTGGTTAAGAAATTATGCGTGTTTCTTTCATCATCGACAGTGTATGAAGGTTTTGAATGAGGTTCTAATCGATATGAGGTTTACTACCGGTGCAGAATTTGTTTCTGGGCAGCCATGGTGGTCGACAGTTACTGTTGTGAGTATCTGAGTGGTGGGGTATATCATGTGATTACATCTTGGGTTATGATTATGACTTAATACAGCTTTTATAGACATATAAAGTGTCTAGATGTGAGATTCAGGTGTTGTAATGAACTCTAGATGTTGGAGATTGGGTTCTAAGGTTTAAAGACCAAGGTTGAAGTAAGGATCTCTAGTTATGATATGTTGGCAGGCTTATATGGAGCACAGTAACATGGTATCATCCCCGAATATGTTCATGGTAATGTTACACCGTGATTTGATATCTTCGAAACGACTTTTGGCATGTTCGAGGATGAATGTAAGTTAAAGTGGGGGAGGATGTAACGATCCGACTGGTCGTTTTGAGCATTTACACTTTGCTTGGTAGTTTGAGGGCACGAGTATCTCCGCATGATGTTTTATGACTTGTGTGAATCGTCGATTTTGGTCTTCAAGTTATTCGGAATCAATTTCGAAGAATAAACTTCAAGATTTAAGCTTTAAGTTGGAAGAGTTGACCAAGTTTGACATTTTAGCATTTGACCTTGGATTGGAGTTTTGATGATTCCGTTAGGTCCGAATGGTGATTTTGGACTCGACCACATGACCAGATTTGCATTCGGATATTTCTAGAAGGATTCGACACTAATTGGCAAAAGTTGAAAATCTGAAGGTTTGGAAAAATCATAAGTTTGACCGGAAGTAAACTTTGAGGATATCAGATTCAGATTGTAGTTCGGTAATTGGAATATCTTTGATATGCCATATGGAACTTACCCGCAAAATTTGACGTCATTCAGAGTTGATTTGATATGGTTCAGATGCTTGGTTGCGATTCTAGAAGTTCTTGAAGTTTATTGTGATCTTCATGCGTTTTGGAGTCTGATTCGTACTTTTAGAAGTTATTTTGATGTTTTGATCTCGCAAGCGAGTTCGTGTTGTGTTTTTGACTAGTGTGGGTGGTTGGTTTGGAGCCTTGGGGGCTCGGGGGATTTTGAGATTGGTTTTGGTATGATTTTTATGATTTTTGAGTGTCGGTACTGGTGTCATCGCATTTGCGATGTTTTTGTCTCAAATGTGACTATCGCAATTTCGAAGTGGCCCTAGCATTTACGAACCGGGATTCTGAGGAAGACTTCGCATTTGCCAAGATATTCCTCGCATTTGCGAGTGTGGGCTGTTCGCTTTTGCGTAGACTTCTACCGCTTTTACAAAGGTAGCTGTCTTCGCATTTGTGATATTTTGGTCGCAAATGCGACTTTAGAAGGACACCGCCTGATTCTCTTTTGTAGTGAGTTGTCCGCTTCTGCAGGATTTGCATTTGTGAACCCCATGTCGCAAATGCGACATTTGCAGCCTATATATAGCTGGGAATTTCGAGACTCAGCTTCATTTAGTTATATTTTGAACCCTGGCCTCGATGGGAGACGATTTTGTGGAGGGATTGTCATACCAAACCATTGGGTAAGTACCTCTAATAAATATTCAGTTATATTTCATGATTATACATTAGATTTAACATAAAATTCATGAGAATCTGGGGAAACATTTGGGATTTTGTCAATGTTTTGAAAAAATGAAAATTTTGGATTTCAGAGTCGAATAGGACTCGATTTTGGAAACAAAACATGTATATGGACTTGTGGAGCTATGGGTAGTCAAGACCTACCCTTGGACCCGGGTGGGCCCGGGAGTTGACTTTTTAGACATTGCATAAAGATCACAACTTTATTAATTGAAATTGTTTTCTCTTGAATTCTGTGATGTATTTAAGTCGTCTTTGGCTAGATTGAGTCGAGCAGAGGTGAATTTGTAAAGGAAAAAGCTGAATTGAGTATTTAGTTAGCTGAATTGAGGTAAGTGTCTTGCCTGACTTTGTTGAGGGAATTTTTCGTACTATTTGACATTATTTGCTACATCGAGGGGTGATACATATATGAGGTGACAAGCATATATGCATGCTCCAGGGTTAATCATGCTCGGGGATAGATCATGCTATGAATTGTGCCTTGTGGAATTACGTGACCTTCTTGCTTCATGTCTAGTTGATTCATAGATACCAAGAATATAGAATTAAATGTTAGAAACCAAGATTTAGTTTATTGTAAGTTGATCAAAATTTGACGAAATTCTGAGAAAACATTGATGTGTCAAATTCGGTCATCATTATGCTTAATCATTGATACATTGCTACTGCCGATATTCTTGAGATATTAGAGTCTATACTCGTGTTGTAGATCATTCTTGAGATTTGTTGAAATACTTTAATAACAAGGTTCTTGATGGTTTATTGAACTATTTTTGGTTTGAAAGTTGTGAATGAGGTTCATTTGGAATGTTCATTTAAACATTTTCCTTGACATTATTTATGCTTCCTATCTTGTTTGACATTGATATACATATTATTGGTAAGGAAGTATGTAAATCACGAAGGGTGATGCCGTGCCGTTATATATGTTATCATGTGAGGGAGAGTGTAAAGCACGAAGGGTGATGTCGTGCCATATCATTTGAGAGTAAAAGCTCGAAGGGTGATGTTGTTCCATGTTATGTGAGTGCAAAGTACGAAGGCTGATGCCTTGCAATTTCATTCAAGTGTAAAGAACGAAGGGTGATGTCGTGCCATTTCATTTGTGAGTAAAAGAATGAAGGATAATGACGTGCCATTTTATTTAAATTATCACGAGTTCATGGCATGATGGGTGTTTCCGTGGAGGCGAGGACGAGGGACATGCATTATGTTGTGATATCTTTTCCTCGTGTATATGTTCATGCCTTTACATTGAGATGTTATATACCATGCCTACTTCCTGCCGTTATAATTACATCCATGTCGTATCTATTTTGTTGCACATTAGTACAAGCCTTATACCATGTTAGTTATTCCTGCCTCTACTTGTTATCTTATAAAGGTCATGTGTTCCCTTCTTATTTGTTATATCTATATGTAGGCCTTCACCATGCTAGTAGTTGAAGTTTATATTCCTTTTTCCTAACTGTTGTCATTACTCATATGTCTTTCTCCTAGTCTATTATTATTGCCCATATGTATATCCTCGTTCATTATTTCTACTAGTGTATTTCTTACTTTGTCATTACTGTTATCGACATTTGTTTCACCCGGTTGGTAGTTTTATACGCATATTTGGTGAGGATGAGATAAATGCACGAAGGGTGTTGTCGCGCAATTGACTTGATATCTGAGTACATTCCTCACGCTATGAATTTATGGATTTATTACTGTGATTTGATAGTTATCGCTCTAAGGAAAAGATTGGTCCTGATATTGAAAAATGTGAAATTGTGATCTCTTCTATTACTCAGTTACTTCTTTGCATATTCGTTACGTGTACTCTCTTCTGTTATATCATATTATAGTTCTATTGCTAGTTTACAGTACTGGTTTTATCAGTGAGTATCTTTTAACTAAAAAGCCTCCTCACTACTTCGACGAGGTTAGACAAGATACTTAGTGGGTACATGGGGTCGGTTGCACTCACACTACACTTTTGCACCTTCCGTGCATATTTAGGAGTGGGGTTGCTGGTGATGCCAGGAGTTGACTCTGAAGATGTTCGTGCTTTCCGGAATATAGCTTCCACTTGTCCCTGGTAGCTTTAGATCTTGTTAATCTGTTTATGTAACTTTCAAACAGATTGTGTATTTATTTGTACCAGCCTTGTAAATTTCAAATTCGAAGAAGTTTGTGATTCGTACTACTAGTCCTCGGGTTAATATATACATGTTCAGATAATTCTTCATTGTTTTCCTATAAACCTCATTTGGATTGTATTGACTATTAGTTAGCTTACCTGGTGGGTCGGGTTAGGTGCCATCACGACTGGTGGATTTTTGGGTCATGACACATTATCTCATTTTTGACCACCTCTTGCGTAGCCTCATTGAGTATTATTTGATGTCCAATGGACGGTTTAGAACCATCTCCAACTTGATATTATACATGCAAAATGTGGGGCTTATACCCGAATATCCGCGAAAAATCCATCCAATAGCTTTCTTTCTCCTTTGCAAGACCGCCAATATGGTGTCACGACCTGATTTACCCTCCGAAGGTGTCGTGATGGCACCTAGTCTCTATAACTAGGTAAGCTTACTATAAAAGGGGAAAATTGAATTGAAACACATGCAATAAAAGGGATAAGGGAAATGACATAAATAACATACTGGCCGCTCGACTATACAAAAATATAACTTTCCCAAACCCGGAATGTCACTGATAGTCACAAACTTCTAATACTACTGTAGCTCTAACAAAAAAAATGGAAAGTTCATAAGAATATCTCTACAAGATAGAATTAAAGGAGACTCGGAGGATTCTGCGGTCGCGGCAAAATACCTTGCAGTCTCCTGGAATCAGCAGCAGCGACTAACCACGAGGCTGATAGCTTGTACCTGGATCTACACACGAAAACTTGTGTAGGAAAGGGCATGAGTACACCACATTTGGTACCCAGTAAGTGCCAAGCCTAACCTCAGTCAACTAGTGACGATGTCAGGTTAAGGCTCTATTGGATTTCTATGTAAATCAATTTAAAACAGTACAAAGATAGGTAATGTATACAGTAAAACAATTTTAAAAAAACAGTATAAGTTCTACAGTAAAAAGAGGCCTCAGCTCAACACAATATATATCACAAAGTAGAATATCCCGGGATACCGTCCCGTAGTTCCAAAAGATTATGCAGTACAGGGGATCTCCCGGAATACGTCTGTAGTCCCAAAATAAATATGCATTACAGGGGGATCCCCCAGAATACGTCTGTAGTCCCAAAATAAATATGCAATACAGGGGGATCTCCTGAAATACGTCCGTAATCCCAAAATAAATATGCAGTACAGGGGGATCTCCTGGAATACGTCTGTAGTCCCAAAATAAATATGCAGTACAGGGGGATCTCCACGAATACGTCCGTAGTCCAAATTTAAATATGCTATGCAGGATGAATGACAAGCATAACATCAAAATCACACGGTTTATACTAATCACAGATAAGGCATATAAGGGCTTAACTAAACATGGCGCACAGAAAATCAAGGAGACAATTAAACACGTAAGCATGCTTTCCTAATCTAAACTAAACAATATATCATATGAGAGGAAGTTTAGAAGAGAAAACAATTTATGTTCTAGTAAGGAAGAAAATGAGATTTTTGAAACAACGGTCCGTGTACGTACTCGTAACCTCACGTACACGGCGCCTACACAACATTTAGAATAAAATATCCTAAGGGGGAATTTCCCAACACAAAGTTAAGCAAGCCACTTACCCCGACTGCTCAAATCAACCCGGAATCACGTTCTTGCCACGATTACCAAACTCCGAATGGCCCGAATCTATTCAAATAAGTTTCATAATGTGAATAACATTACAATAAACTAGTACAAATAATAAATTTGAAGCCTAAACGCGAAATTAGGGAAATTCACCAAAAAGTCTCTCAGGCCCACAACTCAGAATCGGGTGAAAGTCACAAATTCCGAACACCCATTCACTCACGAGTACACTCAACATAAAATCATCAAACTCCGACGTCGAAATCTCACTCAAAACTCGGATTCTCAATTGGGGGACCTTTCTCTCATTTTCAAACACTTTCCCATCATTTCTCCCTAATTAGATTGAAGAATTCACTATAGATTGATGAAATACAAAGGAAATAGGATTAGGAATTGTTACCTATTGATCTCCTCTTCAAAATCCTCAAAGAATCGCCAAATCCCGAGCTCCAATTGATTTTAGAAGTTATGAAGTCCAAACCCTCGAATTGCCTATTTCTGCCCATCGATTTCCTCTTCTGTGGCCAATTGGACCGCACTTGCGGTCCCGCACCTGCGGAAAATTCATCGTAGGTGCGAAAACTGATAAATTGGGATGGGGTCGCCCCTGCGGTACTAGGGCCGCATCTGCGGTCCCGCACCTGCGGTCTCCCAGTCGCACTTGTGGACCCAGCCGGCCTTGGGAAAATCCTCACTTGCGCAACCCCTTATTGTACTTGCATGTCCACACCTGCGGCTCCCATTCCGCAGGTGCGATACACCAGAACAACAACTTCAGTTATAGGTTTAAGACAAAAATCTTCCCGTTTGAGCATTCGAAACCCACCCGAGGCCCCTGGGACGTCAACCAAAACCACCAACCAGTCCTAATACCTCATTCGAACTTAGTCTAGCCTTCAAACTACACCACATAATACCAAAATCGCAAATTATACATGGATGCAAGCCTAAAAACAATGAAATTTCCCAATATCCACAACGATACCGAAACATGTCAAAACTAGTCCGAATGACCTGAAATTTTACACACAGGTCACAAATGGCATTACAGACCTACAGCCACCCTCGAAATTTCATTCCGAGCCCGATATAAAAATTTCACCTATCGACCGAAATTCCCAAAATTCTAACTTTCGCCAATTCAAGCCTAACTCTACTACAAACCTCGAAACCACATTCCGGATGAGCCCCTAACACCGAAATCACTCAACGGAGCTAACAGAACTCCATTCCGGACCCGTCTTCGCATAGTTCCACCCATGGTCCAATTTCTAAGGCTTAACACATAATTAGGGACTAAGTGTCCCAAAACTCTCTGAATTTCATAGCTAATCACTCCGGCAAGTCCAAAAAGTAGAAACAAACATGGGGAAAGCAGTTATTAGGGGATCAGGGCTCTCACTCTCAAAACAACCGGCCGGGTCATTACATTCTCCCCCTCTTAAAACAATCGTTCGCCCTTGAACGAGAATAAGACATACCTGAAGCTGTGAAAAGATGAGGGTACTGGCTGCGCATATCCTGCTTGGTCTCCCAAGTCTCCTCCTCGACCGGCTGACCCCTCCGCTGAACCTTACTGATGCAATATTCTTCGAACTGAGCTTTCTGACCTGCCTATCCAAAATGCATACTGGCTCCTCAATATAAGATATATCCTTGTCCAAATAGACTGAACTGAAGTCCAATACATGATCCGGACCACCGTGGTTCTTCCGGAGCATAGACACGTGGAATACCGGATGAACTCCTGCTAGGTTGGGAGGCAAGGCAAGCTCATAGGCAACCTCCCCAACATGCCACAATATCTCAAAAGGTCCAATGAATCTCGGACTCAGCTTACCCTTCTTCCCGAACCTCATGACGCCCTTCATAGGCGATACCTGAAGCAAAACCCGATCACCAGGCATAAATGCCAAATCACGAACATTCTGGTCCGCATAACTCTTCTGCCTGGACTGAGCTGTGCGAAGTCTTTCCTGAATCACCTTCACCTTGTCTAGGGTATCCTGGACCAAATCTGTACCCAACAATCGGGCCTCGCCCGGCTCGAACCATCCCACTGGATTTCGGCATCGTCTACCATACAAAGCCTCATACGGTGCCATTTGAATGTTGGACTGGCAGCTGTTATTATAAGCAAACTCTGCAAGTGGAAAGTATTGGTCCCATGAGCCTCCAAAATCCATCACACATGCATTGAGCATATCCTCAATAATCTCAATTGTGCGCTCGGACTGCCCGTCCGTCTGAGGGTGAAAGGTTGTCCTCAGCTCCACCCTTGTTCCCAACTCCTGCTCTACGGCTCTCTAGAACCGTGATGTGAACTGTGTACCTATGTCTGAAATTATAGATACTGGTATACCGTGAAGGTGGACGATCTTCTTGATATAAATCTCAGCCAATCTCTCTGAAGAATAAGTGGTCAGCACCAGAATGAAATGAGCTGACTTGGTCAGCCGATCCACGATCACCCAAATAGCATCGAACTTTCTCAAAGTCCGCAGAAGTCCAACTACAAAGTCCATGGTGATCTGCTCCCACTTCTACTCTGGAAGCTCAATTTGCTGAAGTAATCCTCCTTGTCTCTGATGTTCATATTTAACTTGCTGATAGTTGAGACACTTGGCCACAAATTCCACTATGTCCTTCTTCATCCTTCTCCACAAATAGTGTTGTCTCAGGTCCTGGTACATCTTCGCGGCACCCGGATGGATGGAGTAGCGCGAGCTATGGTCCACCTCCAGAATCAACTCCCGAAGACCATCTACATTGGGCACACAGGTCCGCCCCTGCATCCTCATCACGCCATCATCATCTATAGACAAATCTCTAGCATCGCCTCGCCTGACCCTATCCCGAAGAACCAGAAAGTGAGGGTCATCATACTGGTGCTCTCTAATGCGATCATAAAGGGAAGATCGAATAACCACACAAGCTAATACCCGGCTAGGATCTGAAATATCCAACCTCACGAACTGGCTGGCTAAAGTTTGAACATACAAGGCTAAAGGCCTCTCGGTTGCTGGAAGATATGCCAAGCTCCCCAAACTCTCCACCCGGCGACTCAAGGCGTCGACCACTACAATGACGCTAGATTTTTAGGGCGTGACAATAGCTGCTAACTCAAGGTCATGAACCGGATAATTCTTCTCATGCACCTTCAACTGCCTGGACGCGTAGGCAATCATCATATTGTCCTGCATCAATACTGCTCCAAGGCTAATCCTCGAGGCATCACAATAGACAATGTAGGACCCCGAACCCAAAAGTAACACCAACACTAGGGCCATAGTCAAAACTGTCTTGAGCTTCTGAAAGATCTCCTCACACTCCGGTCCACCTGAACGGAGCACCCTTCTGGGTCAGTCTGGTCATAGGTGCTGCAATAGATGAAAATCCTTATTGAAAGCGACAGTAGTACCATGCCAACCCAAGGAAACTGCGTATCTCTGTAGCTGATGACGGTCTAGGCCAACTCTGCACCGCCTCCACCTTCTTCGGATCTACCTTGATCCCATCACAAGACACTATGTGGCCCAAGAATGCCACTGAATCAAGCCAGAACTCACACTTGGAGAATTTTTCATACAATCTCTTCTCCCTCAAAGTCTGAAGCACGGTCATCAAGTGTTGCTCATGATCTTCCCATGATCGGGAATAAACCAGGATGTCGTCAATAAACACAATGACGAAGGAGTCAAGATAAGGCCAGAACACACTGTGCATCAAATGAATAAAGGTTGTTGGGGCATTGGTCAGCCCAAATGACATGACAAGAAACTCATAGTGACCATATCTGGTCCTGAAGGCAGTCTTCGGGATGTCCGGCTCCCGAATCTTCAGCTGATGATAGCCAGCGCAAGTCAGTCTTGGAAAAAACTCTGGAACCCTCTAACTGGTCGAATAAATCATCAATGTGAGGAAAAAGATACCTGTTCTTCACTGTAACCTTGTTTAGCTACCGGTAATCAATACACATACGCATAGAGCCATCCTTTTTCTTCACAAATAACACTGGAGCACCCCAAGGTGATACACTGGGTCTGATGAAACCCCTATCAAGTAACTCCTATAACTTCTCCTTCAACTCCTTCAACTTAGGAGGATCCATATAGTAAGGAGGAATAGAAATGGACTGCGTGCCCGACAACAAATCAATGCCGAAATCAATATCTCTATCGGGCGGCATACCCGGAAGATCAGTCGGGAATACATTAGGAAAGTCCCTCACTACTGGAACTGACGCAACTGGAGGGGTTTCAACACTGACATCTCTCACATAGGACAAATACGCATCACATCCCTTCTCAACCATCCGCTGAGCCTTAAGAAATGAAATAACCTTGGGAGGAGTATACTCTAAGGTACCTCTCCACTCTAACCTCAGCAAACCTGGCATAGCCAGCGTCACGGTTATAGTGTGACAATAAAAAATAGCAAAATGGGGCGACAATCAGTCCATGCCCAAGATAACATCAAAATATACCATGCTGAGTAATAACAATCAGCCCTGGTCTCAAAACCACTAAGAGTAATCAAACACGACCGATATACGCGGTCCACAACTAGGGAGTCTCCCACAGGAGTAGATACATAAATAGGGGAACTCAAAGAATCCCGAAATATCCCCAAATATGGAGCAAAGTAAGAGGACACATATGAGTACATAGAGCCTGGGTCAAGTTATATTGATGTGTCCCTATGACAGACAGGGCCAATACCTATGATGATTGAATATGAAGCAACAGCCTCGGAACGGGCTAGAAGGGCATAGTATCTGGCCTAGCCTCCCCCTGTAGGGCGACCTCTACCTCTCCGACCTCCACCTCGAGCTAGTTGAGGAGGTGGAGTGGCAGCTGGGGCTGGAAGAATAGCTGGAGGACCCGGCGGAGCACATGGAGGATGATAAGACTATGGAGGTGCACCCATCCTGGGCCTGGAGCAATATCTTATTATGTGACGAGTGTCACCACACTCAAAACATCCCCTCGGAGGATGCTGCAGCTGAGACTGAATAGGAGCTGACCTGCTGGGTTGGCCGGTAATAGCACCTCGAACTGGAGGCATACTGGATACTGGCGGTGCATTATAGGACTCCTGAGGTCTAGGAGGAGCTAGAATACCGCTAGCTGCTGGAAGAGCTGAATGAACAGGGCGACCCACAAAGCCCCTACCGTAGTGTGCTGCTGGTGCACGAGCTCCTGAAAAATGGCCAGTCTCTCGAGACTTCTTGGCCTCTCTCTCCTCTCGGTCCCGGGCAAACATGCGCTCTACTCTCATGGGAATACTCATTGTCTGCTGATAAGTGATATCCATCTCCAACTCTCTGCCCATACTAGTCCGAATACTAGGGTGAAGTCCCTCAACGAAGCGGCGAACCCTCTCTCTGACTGTGGCAACCAAGGTTGCTGCATGCCGAGCTAACTCACTTAAACAGACTACATACTCCGACACAGTCATAGCACCCTGGTGCAACTGCTTGAACTCCACGCGCCAAGTATCCCTGAGGCTCTGAGGGACATACTCTCGTAAAAACATCTATGAAAACTGAGTCCAAGTGAGTGAGGCTGCCTCGTCCGGACTACTCAGCTCATAGGCACGCCACCACTGATATGTCGTTCCCATCAGCTAGAAAGTGGTGAAAGAAACCCCATTGGTCTCCACAATGCCCGTAGTGCGGAGAATACGATGACACTCCTCAAGAAAACCTAGAGCATCCTCTGAAGCTAATCCGCTGAAAGTAGGTGGATGGTACTTTTTTTACCTCTCAAGTCTGAGTTGCTCTGCCTCAGAAGCAGCTACCCTGGTCTCATGTTGTACCGGAGCCATTGGGAGCACAGGAATATACTCCGGGGCCTGATCAACCTGGTCCCTCTGCTCAGGAGTGCGGGCTGCGGGAGTCTGTGCCCCTCCCTCGGCCTGAGATGTAGCAGGAGCTATCGGAAGTAGTCCAACCTGAGCTAGAGTGCTGAACATGCTCATGAACTGAGCCAAGGTCTTCTGGAGGGCTGGAGCAGCAATAGGGACCTCATGTGCCGGCTCTCCAACTGGAGCTGCTGTAGGCTCCTCTGTCGCTGCTCTCGCCGGTGCTCGGGCTGCATCGCGTGCTTGTCCTCTACCCCTACCCCTACCTTTGGTGGCTCTGGCTGAGGGCGGGGGTGCCTGGTCATCGGTCCGTCCGGTACGGGTCCTCACCATCTGTGAGAAAGAATAGAATAGACTTTTAGAATTTTTTATTTCAATAACTCGCACGACAAGGAAATCAAAGAAATATGATTGTTCTTAACAATTACATAGCCTCCCGAAGATAGATACGGACGTATCCGCGCCGATCCGCGGGACCCTAATAAACCGGCTTGTGACTTGTGACTCCTATGAACCTAGCCGATCTGATACCAACTTGTCACAACCCGATTTACCTTCTGAAGGTGTCGTGACGGAACCTAGTCTCTACGACTAGGTACTATAAAGGGGGATAATTGAATTGAAACACAGGCAATAAAGGGATAAGGGAAATGACTTAAATAACGTACTGGCCGCTCGGCTATACAAAAATATAACTTCCCAAAACTCGGAATGTCAAAGATAGTCACAAGCTTCTAACACTACTGTAGCTTTAACAAAAAAATTAGAAAGTACATAAGAACATCTCTACAAGATAGAATGGAAGGAGACTCAGAGGATTCTGCAGTCATGGCAGAAATACGTTGCAGTCTCTTAGAATCAGCAGCAACGACTAACCACGAGGCTGATAGCTCGTACCTGGATCTACACACGAAAACATGTGCAGGAAAGGGCATGAGTACACCACATTTGGTATCCAGTAAGTGCCAAGCCTAACCCCAGTCAGGTAGTGACGAGGTCAAGTTAAGGCTCTATTGGATTTCTATGTAAATCAATTTAAAATAGTACAAAGATAGGTAATGTATACATTAAAACAATATAAGAAAAACATTATAAGTTCTACAGTAAAGAGAGGCCTCGGCTCAACACAACATATATCACAAAGTGGAAACTCCCAGGATGCCGTCCCGTAGTTCCAAATGATTATGCAGTACAGGGGATCTCCTGGAATACGTCCGTAATCCCAAAATAAATATGTAGTAGATGGGGATCTCCCGGAATATGTCCATACTCCCAAAATAAATATGCAGTACATGGGGATCTCCCAGAATACGTCCGTAGTCCCAAAATAAATATGTTGTATAGGGGGATCTCCCGGAATACTTCCGCAGTCCCAATTTAAATATGCTATGCAGGATGAATTACAAGCATAACATCGAAATCACACGGTTATACTAATCACAAATAAGGCATATAAGGGCTTTAATTAAACATGGCGCACAGAAAATCAAGTAGACAATTAAGCACGTAAGCATGATTTCCTAATCTAAACTAAACAATATATCATATGAGAGAAAGTTCATAGAAGAGAAAACAATTTATGTTTTAGTAAGGAACAAAATGAGATTTTTGAAAAAACGGCCTGTGTACGTACTCGTCACCTCACGTACACGGCGCCCACACAACATTTAGCATCAAACATCCTAAGGGGGAAGTCCCCAACACAAAGTAAGGCAAGCCACTTACCTCGACTGCTCAAATCAATTCGGAATAACGTTCTTGCCACGAGTACCAAACCCCAAATGGCCCGAATCTATTCAAATAAGTTTCATAATGTGAATATCATTACAAGAAACTAGTTCAACAAATAAATTTGAAGCCTAAGCGCGAAATTCGGGAAATTCCCAAAAAGTCTCCCGAGCCCAGGACTCGGAATCGGGTGAAATTCACAAATTCCAAACACACATTCACTCACGAGTACACTCAACCAAAAATCATCAAAATCCGACGTCAAAATCTCACTCAAAACTCGGATTCTCAATTGGGAGACCTTTCTCTCATTTTCAAACATTTTCCCATCATTCTCCCTAATTAGATTGAAGAGTTCACTATAGATTGATGAAATACAAGGGAAATAGGATTAGGAATCGTTACCTATTGATCTTCTCTTCAAAATCCTCACAGAATCGCCAAATCCCGAGCTCCAATTGATTTTAGAAGTTATGAAGTCCAAACCCTCGAATTGCCTATTTCTACCCAGCGATTTCCGCTTCTGCGCCCAATTGGACCACACCTGCAGAAAATGCATCGCAGGTGCGAAAACTCATTAATTGGGATGGGGTCGTACCTGCGGTACTTGGGCCGCATTTGCGGTCCTGCACCTGCGGTCTCCTAGCCGCACCTGCGGACCTATCCGACCTTGAGCAAATCCGTACCTATGCAACCCCTTATCGCATCTACAGCTCCACTTCCGCAGGTGCGAGACACCAGAATCAGCAACTTCAGCTATAGGCTTAAGTCAAAAATCTTCCAGTTTGAGCATCCGAAACCCACCCGAGGCCCCTGATACCTCAACCAAAACCACCAACCAGTCCTAATACCTCATTCGAACTTAGTCGAGCCTTCAAACCACACCACATAACACCACAATTGCAAAATTATACATGGATGCAAGCCTAAATACTTAGAAATTTCCCAAAATCCATAACGTTGCCGAAACACGTCAAAACTAGTCTGAATGACCTGAAATTTGACACACAGGTCAAAAATGGAACTACAGACCTACAGTCACCCTCGAGATCCCATTCCGAGCCTGATATCAAAATTTCACCTATCGGGCGAAATCGCCGAAATTCTTACTTTCGCCAATTCAAGCCTTACTCTACTACAGACCTCGGAACCACATTCTGGACGCTCTCCTAACCCCGAAATCACTCAACGGAGCTAACGGAGTCGACGAAGACCCATCCGGACCCGTCTTCATATAATTCCACCCACAGTCCGATTTCTAAGGCTTAACACATAATTAGGGACTAAGTGTTCTAAAACTCTCCGAATTTCATAGCTAATCACTCCGGCAAGTCCCAAAAGCAGAAACAAACGTGGGGAAAACAGTTATTAGGGGATCGGGGCTCTAACTGTCAAAACGGTCGGTCGGGTCGTTATATATGGAATCTACCTACACGTTATTCAAACAGGAGGATAGAATAGCTGGTAAAGTAGAATAAGGACCAAGAAATTCATATTGAAGGTGAGGTAGTAATGGCTTCAACTCAAATGTCGGTGGATCTTCAATTGAAGTCTTTGTAGGAGGATTCTTTCTATTCTCAAGATCCAATGACAACTTTTGGGGTGCATAGTTGTAAGAGCCCATTCCTTGCAGTGAATTCACACATTCCATTAAACCATCAATCTCATCATCATCGTCAAAGTTGAGCTAAACGGCTTCCAACATGTCACCAATATTGATTGCAGCACTAGTATCTGATGGTAGGCTATAATCTTGTGTTTTAATCTCTTGTTACACTCGAATTTACTGCACTTTAATAGAGTTTTTGCTTTAATCGATAGTGCTATGCACTAATTGTGTATGTTATGCCTTTTAGGAGGATTCCGAGCTATGAAGATGTTACAGAATGAATTTGATTGATTTGGAGCTTTGAAGCCTGAGTAAAAGCCCAAGGGAATAAGTCTTGATCGCTTTCGGGGGTCGAAAACCATGAATAGATATAAAAAATGCAAGAAAAATCCGTACTTAGAGAAAAGGCCACTACCGCGGTGCATGGGGCGCCGCGCCTGTGTATTTTTCTTGCAGTCTGCCAGAAACAACTATATTAATTTCCCCACTAATAGCTAGCATGGCGCGTCGCCCCATGCGGCGCGCCTGTGCAATTTTTACAGAGTATTTTCCAAATGTAGGAAAAGGTGTTTTCGTCCGGGCCTGACCCTACTTAGTATAAATACATTGTTATGATGAATTACTCCATATCTATGGAGTAGTTCTCTTTAGGGATTGATGGATTTAGTGTATTGATATTTGTTAGTGGATATTAACTCTAGTTTTTATGTATTGAATCGTTTTGAGTGTTTTAATTAGTGCATCTATATTCACATGTTCATGTATTCGAGAGAGGCATAACTTGTGAATTTTTGCATTATCTTGTTGGTTGAATTCATTAATTCTTTTTAGTAACTGAAAGAGGCTAGTTGAATTATTGTTTAGACCTAGTTAGGAGGATAATCGAGAGAGGTTATCCTAAAGACCAACCCACTACGATTTCTTGCATATCTTCACTAAGCGTAAATTGGTTCATATTGTAAGGTTGAGACTTAATCGTGAAAGCAATTTCTACTAAATGTTTGAACTAATAATTGAGTGAATCGAGAGACTCCCTTGAACATTAGAAGTGAATTAACTAGAGTTAAATCCCAGACAATTATCTTGCATCTATCCAATCAACCCCTATTTTCTCCTATTGATATCTTTCTTGCTTACTTTTGTTCGATTTTCATTAGTCAATTAGCTCTAGATTATTAGTTAATTATAGTTGTTAATCACATAGTTCTCAACTGTTGATCATCTTGGATAGCAACCAAACTATAAACTACGAAAATCCATTTTAGCTCCAATCCATGTGGATACGATATTACATTATACTATATTCGACTAGAGAGCATATTTAGGTGTGTGTTTTGCGTTTGTCAGTATCATCAACAATGACATCGGTCACCAAGTCCACAAAAGAGCACACCTCATTGCTAATTGGTTGAGCATGTATTGATACTCAATTTTTCCATCATGTTTGTCGTGTATTTTTATGTGTTTTAAATACTATTTGTAGAATATTTTCTTGCACTACTCTCTCATGATATGTTTTAATTTTCAATCTTTTAACCTTTATCAAATTACTGTATGGAAATTTTAAAGAATTAGTTTAATTCTTTTTTTTATTAGCTTTTAAAATTTATTTTAGTATTTTTATTGTTAAGTATTAAATTTTTATTGTTTTAAAATTATTTTTTTTGTGATTAATTGTCCAAATTTATCATCGAAATTTTATGCATATTTTTAGTATATTACGTAGCTTTTGTACAATTATATTTGAATTCTTACACTATTTACATATTATTTGCAATAATACCTTATATTTTATAGATAATTATATTTATTGCATTATTTAAGTAAAAATAGCATTTTTTTATATTTTACAATCCTAAACCACTATTTTAAAGTATGAAGTTTTATAAATAGCATTTTTACATGTTTATTAGCTATTTTATTAATTATATTCCTTTAGTTTTTGCATATTTTAATTCTAGCCCAAAAAGCAAGCCAAAATTCGGACCTAAATGGTCAGAATACTAGGCCCAGCTACCCTGAGCCCAAAACCAATTGACCCCTTATCAAAACCCGGCTGGGACCCGCCTCTTGACCTTCCCCGTCTCCTTTAAGTCCTGGTCGTTAATCTCAAACCCTAATCTTTACTCACCCTCACCAACCGCCCTACACGCTCTCAACTCATTCCCTCTCTTCTGTAAATCCCTAGCTACCTCACCACTCAACCTCTCTCCAATTCCGACTAGGAAATGGAACTACTCCATGATTCACTTACCTTCTTCATATTATCTCACTATTATTCACGTGTTTGGGGAATTACTTAAGTACTCGCCTGATTTTGGATTACTATCTTTCAAGATCGGGCAAGACTGACTTCAATCTGTGGGATTTGGATGATATTTCATCTATATACATGTGAAAGGAGACGATTCTTGCATTCGCCCACCGATTTGAAAACAAGAAACCCTAATTAGGGTTTTAAAATTGATTTCTTTCCTTTGTCGGGTGTTCTACTATTTGCATGTGATATTTTATTTTCTCTGGTTGTATCTTCTTGATTTCTTTCCTTATTTGATCGCATAATTAAGCACTATATAAACCCTTCCACAATTTCCCTTGAGACAGACCTGAATCACAGCTCTCTTTCACCTACTTATTCTATTATGCTCTAGTTTTATCTGAAGTTATTGTGTTCTTGGCTGGCTGAAAGCCAAGGCCACCATGATTGCATCATTAACCTCCTCCGATACAAGCAGTTCTCGGAGAACTTTCGAAGCTCTTATGAACTCTGAAGCACCAGATTTGGGGTCCTCAATGTATTCTCTTGACCGTTGCTACTTGAGTCGTTGCTGAAGCTCTAATCTTTCTCATTTCTTTGCTCACTAACTTGCAATTGTTTAGTGTTCTTGACCTTTGCAATTTTTATTCTTTGTCTACTTATGTGTGTTCAGTGTACCAACATTATTTGAACCTTTATGGAAAAACATGATTTAGTTTCAATGTTGTTTGTGAATTGTAATGTTGTATTGTCTTTGCATGTTTCATTGTTATTCCATTGTTCAACTATTGTTATGTCATTCCATGCTCACTAGTATCAAATTCGCTTAAGTATAATACCTTTAAGACAAACCTCAGCACATGTAGTTTATTCTCACCATGTGTAACTGACTCGAATGATTTCTTGCCTCCTGATAATTAGGGGTTTGCGTGCTAGTTAATATGTTGTGCTTATGTTGGCCCTGCGCTTTTATTTCTGCCTATTATTTCTCCAGTACCGAGTTCATAGTTATGCCATGCATAGATTTTTATGTTGAGACCTTTCTTGTGAGGTTGATATCTGCTCAGAATTTTTCTGAACATGTTTACTTTGAGTGACTCTTTCTAAGTCCTTCTTGTGTGCATTGCTACCTGTCAGTTTCTAGAATCAGTCCTTAACTATACCTGTCTTAGATTTTTATGCTGAATCATTACATGTGAGAATTGCTACTTGTTATTAGAATTGGACGATGATTTGTTTGCCCTGAGTTTCATACTAATCTTCCCTGTAAGGGTTTCTGTTCGACTATATGATCAGTTTGACCATGTCTTGTTGAGGTTTCCATGTATGAATTGTTACTTGTTATTAATTTTGAGTTAGTTCTTTGTCATACTTTGCTTTTAGTCATTCATTGAGTACCACTCCGGTGAGAATTTCTATTTGAAGCAGTTCATGATCTTGTTCTATCTTAGATGTTTCATGTTAATACTCCCATGTATGAACTTCTACTTAGTTGTCTCATTTGAACAAGTGTTGGACCATGTTTGTCCTGAACTTTTGTTGTTGTGTTTCTTGTGATCAAATGCTGACTATCCTAGGGTGTCTACTGTGCTTTACATTAACACTTACAAATCATGTATCAGGATTTACGCTTAGTTATCATTCCTATAGGGATTTATTGATACTGCCTCTGATAATATACCCTTCAACAGTGTCCTCCACACTTACCCGCCTAGAGATCATTACTATAGGGTCCGTAAATGAGAATTTGTTTCACTCAACTACTGATTTGCCTAAAAAAGTCTAAACGCGATCGTCTAGAAATCCTGTCTATAGGACTTAGTAATGAAGTCTGTTTGTTTCCTTATCCATGTATGAATTCTAAGCTTGATTAATTATAAATGAGCGTCCACATATTCATATAGAGACCATGCCTTAGGCTTAATTAATTAAAAACGCAAATGTTTGTCTTAGAAGAGCTTTCACATGTCCATTCTGCTACTACCTATCATTGTTGTTTGAAAATTGCTCGACGTGCATGTGAATCTTTGTGTGGAGGTAAAGATAAGCCCCTTAGTACTAATGGTTGCCTTATATGAAGTCCTTTTGGTTTATATTATGTGACGCTTGGCCTTTACATTTGAGCAGCCTTGGATGAGTCTAGAACTACCTACGTAGATGTCCAATCCTCCTGGACCATAAACATGGGATGGGTAGGCACAAGTAGGAAACGACTTTGAATTGAATTAGTGAGATTTAGGTTAACAACTTAAAGATAGTAATCGGGTAATTGGAGATGATAGTATGTGCATGAGTGATCCTTTAGGATTAAAAATATATCATATGAGACCCGCTTTATTTTGTTGCACAGGGTGATCCTATAGGATTAAAAATTTAGGAACCCCCCTCCCACCAATTGTGTCTAATTGTTCCCTGTACATTAGTTTGTGGGAACCTAGATTTAACTATGTTGTACCTTGTATCCTCCAAATAGTTGTACCAATTGGTTTATCTGTAAATGAAGTCTACTCTCCCAGATTGTTTCTTTACATTATTTGTGCATTATTTTTTGTCTAATTATCTCATTTCACTTAGGATAACTAATTGCTTACCTATACCATTGTTCCTTTATTTTAATAACGAATTCATTTGCATGCTCACTTAGGATGATTAACTATAATTGGATAAATCCCAAATAGCTTTAAAATTCAGTCGGGAACTATAATTGTGGACCTCGAAAAGTGCCTAACACCTTCTCTGTGAGCTAATCTGAGCCCTTACCGGTCTTTAGTGGCGTAGACTAGTCAAACAAGAGTCATTTGCAAATAGGTGCCCTAAAGAACCTTTAAAATTGTTAGGTGGCGACTCTTCTATTTTAATACCCATTTTAAAAAGTTTTCACATGTCGAAACCCGCTTTCGCGAGAAAATGGGACGCGATAGCATGGACTTGCACACATGAAATACTACTTGTTCATCACCAACCCGGAAATTGAGTTATCCGACTTCAACATCACAAAAGGCCTTACCCGTAGCAAGGAAAGGCATCCCAATAATGATAGGCACTTCAGAATTAACCTCACAATCTAGAATCACAAAGTTCTTTGGAAGAATAAATTTGTCAACTCGGACCAATACATCCTCAATCACTCCCAACGATCTCTTCATTGTGTGGTCAGCCATTTGCCATTTGTAACCTTATATATGTGGGTCTTAGTTTCCCAATCCCCAAACTTTTGAACACTAAATAGGGCATCAAATTGATACTTGCCCCAAGATCATAAAGAGTTTTAGCAAAATCGACACGTCCAATAATACAAGAAATTGTGAAAGCATCGGGATCCTCCAACTTAGGAACCATGGAATGAACAATTGAACTCACTCTATGAGTGACCTTGATTTTTTCAAAGTTCATCGACCTCTTCTTGGTCACAAGATCTTTCATAAACTTGGCATAACCATGCATTTGTTCTAAAGCTTCCACAAATGGAACATTAATGGAGAGACCTTACACCATTTGATTGAATTTCTTGAATTGGTTATCACCTTTTATCTTAGCGAACCTTTGAGGGTACGGGGGTGGAGGCTTTGAAAAATGTGCCTTAGCCTTTTTCACCACCAGATCTAGTATGTCAATGATGTGTTCCCTAGATGAGTTCATCTCTTCTCAGGTCTCCTCCACACTATTATCAATATCAATCCGAACATCATCTTGTACTTGAACAACATTTTGCGGGATTTCCTACTCTTGGATCATTTGGTCATTATCCACAAGTGGCTTTTCCCTCCTCTTCCACTTCTTGTGATAATCGACATAGTATTCCCCGTGTTTTTACCACCCGTTGGGTTCACCATCATATCACTTGGTAATGCACCCTTAGGACGAGTAATAAGATCTTGAGAGATTTTCCCCATTTGAACTTCAAGATTATGGATTGATGTGGTATGTAAGGAAATTTGGGCATCCGAATTCTCATTCTTTTCTATCATTTGCTTGAACAGGTTCTCAATACGACCCATCTCATTGTTTGAAGAACTTGAAATGTGGGAAGGATAAGGATATGGGTTACTTGGTTGTTGGTACATTGAGGGTCTTTGAAAACCCGAACTCCGATTTACATGATTATTGTTGTTCCCCAATTTCCTTAATTTTTACCTCCCCAATTCCCACGGTTGTTTTTTTTATGCCAATTTCCTTAATTGTTAGAACCCCAATTGCCTTGGTTGTTTTGATAATGCCATTGGTTTGATTGGAGCCTTCAAAATTGCTCTGTTGCCCTTGGTAATTGTTCACGAATTTTGCCTCTTCTTCTTGCTTTCATCATGTGCATAAGTCTCCACCCGGGATTGAAATCGTAGACCGTTAGTCCTCTTCTAATTGACTAAGACACTCACCCTTTTCCATAGCATGAACAAAAACTAGTTTACAGAGAAGAGAAGCATATGTACTTATGCAACTTCATCCACTCACTCTCCCTCAACAAAAGGGGTTTTCTCCCACTATTATTAAAAATTATCCATCCAATTCCCTCAAATCTCTTGAATCTATCCTTAAATCGCAAATGTAAGCCAATACCCAAAGCCTTGAGCAGAAATTATATTCTCAAATTAGGTAAGTGTTTGAATCCTATGTTCTTTTGGGTGGTACATGCAACTAGTGAGAGTAGTTATTTCTATAATTTCACCTGTAATTTCTCTAACACATTTGAAAATTTACAGGAATCAGAAGTAATTTTTCTTAAATAGCCATCGCCTAAAGCCCTTTTTCAGTGTCGACTGCTCTTTCACTAGGTAAGTTGAAAACTTACTTTTTAAATTTTAGACCTTTGATGATTGCATGTTTTGGTATTCCACTCAAAATCATGAAATGTGATGTTAGGTGTTATGGGTCTTCATTTTTCTTGATATTTTTCTATGGAACCCGAAATTTTCATAAATTTCACTTGTGTTGATATAGTAATTTTAACGATCCGATCGGTCATTTTGAGCTCTAGCGCGTCGTTCATCTGTTTGAGGCCATGAGCAGCTTCACTTCAGGTATAGTGCCTTGTAAGCGTCGTCGGAATTGAAATTCAAGAAGACCTGAGTGGATTTGGAAAGAGAATTCTCATTTCAGAAGCTTAAAGTTAGAATAATCTGACCAAGGGTTGATTTTTAGTAAACGACCTTGAAATCGAGCATTGAAGGTTCCAACAAGTTTGTATGATGATTATGGACTTGGGCGTATGCCCGGATCAGGTTTTCGATGGCACGGGAGCGTTTCAGCGCCTATGGTGGAAGGTTGGTATTTTGAAAGAATTTTATGAATATGGGTTGAAGTGCATTTCAATGTTATTGGTGTTCGTTTGGGATTCATAGTTTGGGAATAGCCTCGTATGGTGATTATGGTATTGGGAGCGCGTCCGGAAGTGGATTTGGAGGTCCGTAGGTCATTTTGGGGTCATTTGGTAAAAGTTAGAAATTTGAAGGTTTTTGAGAAGTTTGACCAGAAGTAGAATTTTTGATATCATGGTCGGATTCAGATCCCGGAAGTTGGAGTAGTGATGCGAGACTAAATTGCATAGTTTAACATGTGATATACCTTACATTTTATGCGTATTAATGATAAAATTACACTTCTTATGTGCTTAATGGATTTTATTTCATGTGTAGGTGAATTGGAGATGGAAACGGAGCTAAAGAGATGAAAATACATCGAAAGATACGCGAAAGGAGACACCCGGGCGATAGCCGGGCGACATAGCCAAACACCCTGAC
>ML407970.1:771-14453 GCA_005239525.1 Nicotiana knightiana | reverse complement strand
TAATGAGAAGAGTAAGAGTTTTTCCTCCAATATTGTTCTTTGTCTTCCGCATCAAATCTTTCACTCTTCTTCAAAATCATACCATTATAGAGGCTGAAGAATTTTCGACAGCAACTGTCGCTTTTATCCTCCTCCTCTGCTGGTAACATCAGCCATGGAACTCTAGGCAAATTCACTGTTAAAATTGTTTTTGGTGGCTGCGGAGTGCCAGGATTTACAGACGCTGAAGAAATTTAAGTAGTCTTCAATCAAATTGAAATGTCTACCAATGAGAGCTAGCAGGTTGTGTTGAAGTTCGGACCAATTACGCATCTCTTGCGCCATGGCATATAAGAGGAAATCTATCGATGCCAACGAGCCGTCCTATATGTTCGATATAAGTAAAGAAAAAATCCCTAGATTCGGAGGACATACTTCCAATCCAAAGTACATTCAGAATCCTAGTTGCCGACACTTTTTTGTGGGAGCACGTGGGTGTTGGAACAGACATGCGCGGCTTGCCCCTTTAAGTTTATGTTTATTACAGGTTTGCCTCCTTTTTTAATCAGAAAACGTTCAAAACTGCCCTCGACTATTCAAAATAGGATACCTTTACCCTCCGTTAACATCATTTGTGTCTCTACTGTGACATAAAGGGGTCATTACAGCCCTCGTTCGCTAACGGGCGCAATTTTCGAATTATTTAATTCCAAATTTTTTTCTTCTTTTTAAACTCCACTTGGCACACCCCACTCCCCTTCCCACCCTCCCCTTTTCTTGTGATCAAAACTACCCCTGAACTATATGGAAACCCGTCCCTAGCCTCTTATTTTTATTTTATTTTTTTTCTTCCTTTAATTTTCTTTCTCTTTCTCATTCCTCTCCTTTTAACCTTTATCGAAGTACCTCACTCTAAACCTCCCAAAGATCCAAAATAGTTTCCCAAATCAAGTAACACATACTAATAAAAATACACTTATACCCACCCACAAATGTACAAATATAGCACACCATCTTGAAACTTCCATATAGGAAGAAAGTAACTCAAACTAAAGAAAACTTCATACATAACACTAGTGGGAGTTAAAACATGATTTCTTGGTAGATAGAGCCTCTTTGACTACCTTCTTTTATGTAAAAATTAAATTAAAATAGTAAACTGTACGACAAAACATTCAAGGCAAGATCAACTCGTGAGTGACACCGAAATTTTACTTTGATTTTTTTATTTTTAAAAACTATTTGTTTACATAAAAGTTAAAAGTCTATTAATGGTAAAATAATACTTGTCTTGCATGTTATCTTTACAGCCAGAACCGTCTTCGTTAATCTTGGAGGGTTCTATGCTATTAATAGATAATGGTACACATAACTTAAATTCATTATGGAGGTTTGGAATTTTTTGGAAGGTTTAGGTAAGGTTCTTCAATGGATGTTGAAAGGAGAGGAAGAATAAAGAGAAACAAAATGAAAGGGAGCAAAAAAAGAAATAAAAAAATAAAACTAAAATAAAGAGTTGGGGAGGGGTATAACTGTCCCATTTCATATAGTTCAGGCCAAGTCTTCAAAGAGATTTTTGAGAGAGTTTCCACCTAGGGTTCCTACTACAAGCAAAGTGAATTTCTAGCTATGATGTTGTGAGAGCATTGAATTGGACCTATTAGGCCCTCGTACTAACTGTTTTTTAACGTGAAAAATTAATCTGATTTTCTTGATATGGTACGTAGAGGTATATTTGGACCTATTTTTAAAAATTTAGCGATATATTTAGACCTTTTCATTTTCATAGAGCATGCTTCAAATTATCACTAATGGCATATATATACCAACTTGATAATTTAGAGGTAAATTTGAATCTTTTATTTGTCAATGTGACTTCATCGCATGAAAGATGATGGTTTAGAGAACAATAGGTAAAGTGAGTAAAACTAAGACATATTGAATACAATTTAAACATTTTCTCATTGAAAATTTGCCTTTATCATTGGGCGAGGCTGAACTCATAGCGCGTGGAACTCATTATTGCGTTGTACCTATTGCCCTTATCTTCTAACCCACATCGTATCTTCTTTGGGAGCAGTCCTAAAAGTGAGACTAATAAATACAATACTAAGATGTGATGACCAGATAGGTCATCTTATGTTTTAAAACCTAATTCTGTGATTCGAAGTCTTAAAAATTATATTTTAGCTTCCTCGATTTGTGTGCAGTCTAGACGTTTTTTCGGAAAGCTTATATGTTGAAAACTGGAAAAATTAAAAGTTTTTGCCTAAAACTTCATTTGAGTTGACTTCGGTCAACATTTTTAGTAAATGGACCCAGATTCGTATTTTGACGGTCCCGGTAGGTCCGCACTGTGATTTGGGACTTGGACGTATGCCCGGAATCCAATTCGAAACTCCCTAGCCCGAAATACAGACTTTGTCGAAATTTGAAAGTTAAAGGCTTAATGAATTTGAAATGTTTGACCAAAGTTTGACTTTTTGGATAACGGGTCCGTATTTTGGTTCCAAAATCTGGTATAGGTCCAATACCATATTTATGACTTGTCTGTGAAACTTGATGAAAAACGGGGTTGGTTTGACGTGATTCAGACGTCCGGTTGTGAAAATAGAAGTTTCTAAATTTTCTTGAAAATTTCATTTAATTTGGTGTTCGATTCATAATTCTAGGTGTTATTTTGACAATATGATCGTGCGAGCAAGTTTATATGATATTTTTAGACTTGTGTGCATAGTTAGTTTGGAGTCCCGAGGGCTCGGGTGAGTTTCAGATAGGCTACGGAGTGAATTGAACTTAGAAACCATAGCTGGTGTGCATCAGACCCGCAGATTTTGCATTTGCGAGATATGGCTCGCAAATGCGAGCCTCACATTTGCAAGGAGACCATCGCATTTGCGAGCAGTGGGCTGGGGGATGGACCTTCACATTTGCGAAGTTTTTGTCGCATTTGCGATCCTCTCCTGTTCGCATTTGCGAACACTTGTTCGCATTTGCGATGACTGTAGGCCTGGGGCACCTTTCACATTTGCGGGTTCCCATTTGCGAACCCCAGGTCGCAAATGCGATACCTGCAGCTGAACAAAAGATGATTTAGACGGGATTTTTGATTCATTCTTCAAATTTTTAAACCTAGAAACACAAGAGGCGATTTTTCAAAGAACTTTTCTTCCCCAAATCATTGTTAAGTGATTTTAAACGAATTTCTTTCAATCTTCCACTACTTTTTCCTATGATTCAACCTAAAATCTAAAGTTTTCATGGGAGAATTGGGGGGTTTTTGGGTAGAAATTAGGGATTTAGTAATTTGGGAATTTAGACCTCAAATTGAGGTCGGCTTCCAAAACAAATCACATAACCGGGCTCGGGGTGAATGGGTAATCGGGTATTGATCCAAATTTCAGGTTTGGACCAAGCGGGCCCGGGTGTTGACTTTTGTTGATTTTTTCAAAAAATGGCCTAAATTGAATTCTTTACAATTGTGGGTAGTTTCTATGGCTTAAATTGAATTGTTTGGTTGGTAATTTGCTAGATTCTATTGGTTCGGAGGCTTGTGTGAAAGGAAAATCTGTGGTTGAGCTTTGAGTTGGTCGTTGTAGCGAGGTAAGTGTCGTGGTTAATCTTGTCTTGAGGGAATAGGAATTGTTTGCCTAATTTCTACTTGTTTAATTGTTGGGAACAACGCATATGTGAGATGACGAGTACCTATGCGTTGTAGTCGGGTTAAAGCATGCGGGTGGGGTTTAGTTTCTTGCAATTATAGCTCCTTTGTTCATATTATCCATCTTTAGACTAGTATTGTTAACTCGATCACTTTTATCATGTTTACGAATATTTTGGTGATATTTGAGTATTGATTTTGAAGTTGGGGTTGACATTGTGGAACCAAATGTGGAAGTAAGACTTGTACTTGTTATTTTATCTCCCTGTTGTGATTTGTTCATTGCATTATGGTAAGGGAGAGCGTTAATGCACGAAGGGTAATGTCGTGCAGTTTCTATTGACTTTATGTGAGGTTGAGAGTGTTAATGTACGAAGGGTGATGCCATGCCATATTGTAAGTATAATGCACGAAGGGTGATGTCGTGCCATGTTATGAGAGTTGATGCACGAAGGGTGATGCCATGCCGTTTCTATTAATTTCATGGTGAGGATGAGAGTAAAAGCACGAAGGGTGATGCCGTGCATTTTTCCTTTACTGTGTTCACTATTTTCTATTGATTCATAGTATATTGGTTCCTCAAGTTATCATTATGATGTAGTTCTTTATCTCGTATCCCCCTCAACATGTTTTTCCCTCCTAGTATNAACTAGAGCTGGTACCAAAATCTGCACAGGAAGTGCAAAGTGCATTATCAGTACAACCTACCCCATGTACTAGTAAGTGTCGAGCCTAACCTCAACAAAGTAGTGGCGAGGCTAAGACAAGACACCTACAATCAAACCTGTACATATATATATATATATATATATATATATATATTTGTACAGGTTTGATTGTAGGTGTCTTGTCTTAGCCTCGCCACTACTTTGTTGAGGTTAGGCTCGACACTTACTAGTACATGGGGTAGGTTGTACTGATAATGCACTTTGCACTTCCTGTGCAGATTTTGGTACCAGCTCTAGTTGATTGAGAGATTAGCTGTCGGGTTTGTTGCCAGGAGACCCAAGGTAGATCTGCTGGCATCCGCAGACCCTGGAGTCTCTTCTTAGCATTATAATTTACTGTTTTTCTACTTCAAAATAATGTATTTTCCCTTCTTCAGACTCTGTTTGTAGCTATCTTAGTAGCTCATGAATTGTGACTCCAGATTCGGGTGGTTGTAAATGTTGAAGTCTTTATATTAGTCCGTATCAGCTGTATTTCATCTTAATTTATTGCTGTTGTTGACTGAATTGAATAAGGTTTAGCTTAATAATACTCTAGCGTTGGCTTGCCTAGCAAGTGGAATGTTAGGTGCCATCATGATCCCGACGGTGAGAATTCTAGATCGTGACATAAGACTGAAGGAAGAATTTGTGCATATCAGAGTTGTAAGTATAAAGAAAAAGGTATTATGACTAGTATAGATGCAGAAATATTAACTGTCATGTATGTGTTAAATAATTTTAAATTGTATATTTTGAATAAATTAGAAATATTAGTTAGAACAAATGAAATTTCTAGACACAATATCTATATATAACAAAGTTATCTTTGAACATATTAAAGGAAGAGACAACACTTTTGCTGATGAATTAAATAGATTAATTCATTTAACAATGTTATTCTTCTACATATCCAGCAAAATGTGAAAGATTCGATTCCAGAGCTAGCAAGGCTAAGACATAGACAGACAAAGGTAAGATAGACAAAGTTTTCAGAGACATATTAGCAGACTCTGCTAAAGAATGTTCATTTCAGACCTCAATCATGATTTGCATATTCGTAGTCTATTGAAAGAATCACTTTTGAAAGCAACGACTTATTTGTTTCCCAAAATAAAATATTTATTTCAAACAAGAAGAATATATTATTTTAGATAAACAACAAAAATGGTTGGTAGACAATCTTTGTATTACTTATAACAAAAATGCAAAAGATATAAAATATGTCATCGCATGCATGAATGTATTGTGTGAATATTTTATTACAGGAAATAAAGATAAATTTTTTTAGTTTTATGTGATTATATATGGTAAGACAAATGGTAATTTTAGAACATGGGCAGAAGTAAGACTCTATTAAAATTTTGGAAAAACTTCTTTTAAAGGGTTTTAATTCAAGCTGAGAGGTGTGATTGATTTATGTTAACAAAGGATGATGCGGAGGCAGCTTGAGAGTTAAAAAAGTGGCTAGATGTACGAGGAAAACTTAAATTGAAAAGAAGTGGTAGGAGTGGAAGAAGCCTTTGTATTGAGCTGTCTAATACTCAAATTCTAACATCAGATGATCTTAGGGCACGTGAAACAAATAACGGGAAACAAGATTATCATATGTGATGTTGCCAAGGCTTTGCTTCTATGAAAAATGGTGTAACACCCGGCCGGTCGTTTTGAGAATTTAAGTCCTGTTTGGCGGCATAAGGTCGTGAACAGCTTCGGATTATGTGTTATGACTTGTATGCATGGTCAAGTTCAGTTACCGGATGACTCAGAGTCAATTTGGAAGAAGGATTTTAGTTTTGGAAGCTTAAGCAATAAGAGTTGACCGAAATTTGACTATTGTGTAAACGACTCTGGAATGGGATTATGATGATTTCAACAACTTCTTATAGTGATTTTGAATTTAGGCGTGCATCCGGATTTGGATTTGGAGGTCCGTAGGGTAATTTGAAGCATTTCGGCGAAAGTTGGAAAAGTTGAAGTTTGGAAGGTTGAGAGGTTTGACCAAGATCTGGCTTTGGTGATATCGGGGTCGGAATGCGATTCTGAGAGTTGGAACAACTCCTTTATATCATTTGGGACTTGCATGCAAAATTTGACATCATTCCGGGTTGGTTTGATAGGTTTCGACGTGAGTTTTAGAAGTTGGAAGATTTGAAAGTTCATGAGTTCGATTCACGGTATGATTCATAGTTTTGACGTTGTTTGATGTGATTTGAGACCTCGAGCGAGTCCATGTTAGGTTATGAAACTTGGTAATGTGTTTAGATGGGGTCCGGGGGCCCCAGGTGTGTTTTAGATGGGTTACGGGCTATCTCCTTCTATTTTTGGATTTCTAATATGCTGGTGTCTGGTGTTCTTAATCGCGTTCGTGATGGAGCATCGTGTTTGCATAGTGTTATTTGAGGCAAACAACAATTGTCCTTCGCGTTCACGAAGGTAGTCTCGTATTCGCGAAGGTTGGAAGATCCTTGTCTTCGCGTTCGCATCCACATGTATGTGTTCGCGTAGAGGTAAGGCGGACTAGGGGCATCAGGCAAATTTCTCTTCGCGTTCGCGAGTGCACAAACGCGTTCGCATAAGGTCTGGGTTTTTGTTCACCACATTCGCGTAGCACGATTTTGGCAGCTTTCATTTTCTTCTTCTCGATCGCGAGTGATGTTCCGTGATCGCGATGCATTAATACCTGGGCAGAATATATAGTACTCTATTCAAAGGGTTAGCCATTTTTAACATTTTTGGAGTTCTAGAGCTCGAATTTGAGAGATTTTGTAATGACCCGGTCGGTCTTTTTAAGAATTAACACCCCGATCCCCTATTTACCGTTTCTCCCATGTCTATTTATGTTATTGGAACTTGTCGGTGCGTTGAGTGATGAAATCCGGGGTGATTTTGGACACATAGTCCATAAATGTGGAATTTAGCTTTAGAAATCTGGCCGTAGCTAGAGCTATGTGAAGACGGATATGGAATGGAATTCCGTCGACTCCGTTAGCTCCGTTGGGTGATTTCGGGGTCAGGAGCATGCTCAGAATGTGTTTTCGAGGTCGGTTGTGGATTTAGGCTTGAATTAGCGAAATTTAGAAATTCGGCAATTTCGGCCGATAGGTGAGATTTGGATATCGGACTCGGAATGGATTTCCAAAAGCGACAGCAGGTCCGTAATATCGTTTATGACCTGTGTGCAAAATTTGAGGTCATTCGGATGAGTTTAGATGTGTTTCGACGTCGGATGTGAATTCTAAAAATTTCCTAAATTCTTAGGCTTGAATCTATGCATAATTGATGATTTTGATGTTATGAGATGTGTTTTTGAGGCTCGACCAAGTTTGAATGAGGTATTAGGGTTGGTTGGTAGGCTTGGTTGAGGTCCCGGGGGCCTCGGGTGTGTTTCGGGTGCCCAAACAGGCATATTTTGGCCTAAGTCCTTTACTGGTTTTTCTGGTTTTACAGCAGCAGCTAAGTGTTCTCTGCGATTGTGTGAGTAAGTCCGCGATCGCGTAGTGTTAGGTTGAGATGGTCAAAAATTGTGCTTCGCGATCACGCAAGTCCAGCCGTGATCGCACTGTTCAGGTAAGTTGGTCTCCGTGATTGCACGCCCAGGATCGCGATCGCGTAAGGTATCCTAAGGCTGGGGGAGGTGCAGTGTTTTGCTCTATGCGGTCGCGTGGCCTCAGCCGCGATCGCATTGCTGTAGGGTCAGAAGGTCCACGATCGCAGACCTTTAATCGTGATCGCGATGAAGGAATTTAAGGCGTGTGTTTCATTACTCTCCGCGATCGCGACTCATTGTACGCGTCGCATAAGGCAAATGCCTGGGCAGAATATTAAAACCCCAAATCGGAGGGTTTATGCCATTTTCATATTTTTCGAATTTGAGAGCTCGGGAAGGGTGATTTTTGAAGACTTTTGCACCTGGGTAACTCGGGTAAGTGATTTCTATCCCTTATAGATCATATTCCATGATTCCAATATTAAATTCAACCTTTAATTTCGAAAATTTTGGGAAAAATGGGATGAACTTCATAGACCGAATTATTGAGTTTTGGTTGGGTATTTGACCTCCGATTTGAGAGATTCTTATATGGTTAGACTTGTGAGTGAATGGGTGTCCGGAAATATAAATTAACCCGATTTCGAGACGTGGGCCCGGGAGACTTTTTGGGTGAATTTTCTAAATTCGTGTGCTAGCTTATAAATAATTAGCTATCTTGTTCCCTTGAAGTGATATTTACACTGTGCAATCGATTTGAATAGATTTGGGCCACCTGGAGTCCGATACTCGTGGCAAGAGCTTGGTATTGAGTTGACTAGCGCAGTCCAGGTAAGTGGTTTGCCTAATTCTGTGTTGGGGATCTTCCCTTAGGCATTTTTATACTGATTTTGTTATGTGGACACCGTGTACGCGAGGTGACAAGTGCGTACACGGGTCATTGTTGCTAAAATCGTATTTTTCTCCCATGAAAACGCTCATTTTCATTCATATATTACTGTTTCCTATATTAATTGAGTAGATAGCCTAAGTGTAAGCATGCCTACCTGTTCGGACTTGATTTCCCTTATTTGCTACTAGTCACATCATGCTTAGGCATTTTTACTCTATTCTTGCCTTTTGTTCTTCCTGGATTGTTTAATTAAGCCATAGTTGATATACTTCTACTTTGCATATTCAAATTGGGACTAGGGACCGAGATCCGGGAGCTTTCCCTCTGTACTGCATTTCATATTTAAATCGGGACTACGGACCGAGATCCGGGAGCTTTCCCCCCTGTACTGAAATGCATATTTAAATTGGGACTACGGACAGAGATCCGGGAGCTTTCCCCCTGTACTGCATAGCATATTTAAATTGGGACTACATACTGAGATCTGGGAGGTTTCCCCGTGTGCTGCATTGCACATTTATTGTTGAGATATATGTTGTGCTTAGCCGAGGGCTTTCTTTATGTTATTAAATCTTTCCGTTTTCGTTAATCCTGTTTATCATTGCTTGTGTGTATCTCACTGTTTTAAAATTGTATATTGACTTGTTTTACAAACTCAGTAGGGCCTCAACCTGATCTCGTCACTACTTGAATGGGGTTAGGCTTGGCACTTACGGAGTACCGAATGTGGAGTACTCATGCCCTTTCCTGCACATGTTTTCCCATGTGCAGATCCATGTACCAGCACTCAATATCGTGGCTAGGAGTTTTCTACCAGCAGCTAGGAGACCTCGAGGTAATTCTGCCGCGTCCGCAGAATCCCACGAGTCCCCTTCTACTCTAGCATAGGCATAGAAAGACTTGTACATTTTCCCGATGTTTCATTGTATAGAGCCATATTTGTTAAAGAGCTTGTGACTACGGTGACATTCCGAGTTTTGGGAAGTAAAACTGTATATGCTGAGCAGCTACATTATATCTATTTAATATCCTTTCTGTCTTTATTTTATTTATTCTGTTATTTCCCGCAAAATTCTAGGCTTACCTAGTCATAGAGACTAGGTGCCGTCACGATACCTTTCGGAGGGTAAATTGGGTCGTGACAAGTTGGTATCAAAGCGTCTAGGTTCATAGGAGTCACAAGTCACAAGCCGGTTTATTAGAGTCTCGCGGATCGGTGCGGAGACGTCCGTATCTATCTTCGAGAGGCTATGTAACTGTTAAGAATAATCAAATTCTTTGGAATTCCTTATCGTGCTAGTTACTGTCATCAAATTCTTAAATTCTATTCTATTCTTTCTTGCAGATGGTTCGTACCCGTCTCGGACGTACTGATGACCAGGCACCCGAGCCCCCAGTCAGACCCACTGGAGGCAGGGGCCGGGGCAGGGGACGAGCACACGGTGCAACCCGAGCACCGGCCAGAGTAGAGGCAGATGAGCCCCCAGCAGCTACAGTTGGAGGGGCACAGGAGGTCCCTACTGTTACTCCAG
This sequence comes from Nicotiana knightiana, assembly GCA_005239525.1. Classification (NCBI taxonomy): domain Eukaryota; kingdom Viridiplantae; phylum Streptophyta; class Magnoliopsida; order Solanales; family Solanaceae; genus Nicotiana; species Nicotiana knightiana. The sequence continues at coordinate 4,192 of ML407970.1, read as the reverse complement.
ACCTCCAGGAGACATTGGCCCAGGTCTTGAGTGCTTTCAGTACTCTGTCTCAGGCGGGTCTACTCCCGATAGCTCCAGCTACATCCCAGGCTGGAGGAGGGACACAGACTCCCGCGGCCCGAACTCCTGAGTAGAGAGTTCATATTGGTCAGGTCCCAGAGTATATTCCTATGCCCCCAGCAGCTCCATCTCAGCATGAGACTAGGATAGCTATTCCTGAGGCAGAGCAACTCCGATTTGAGAGGTACAAGAAGTACCACCCACCTGAGTTCAGCGGACTAGCTTCGAAGGACGCCCTGGGTTTTCTTGAGGGGTGTCATCACATTCTCCGCACTATGGGTATTGTAGAGACGAGTGGGTTTCTTTCACTGATTTCCAGCTGAGGCGAGCAACTTATCCGTGGTGGCGTGCTTTTGAGCTTAGTAGCCCAGACGAGGCAGCTTCACTTACTTGGGCTCAGTTTTTCGAGATGTTCTTACTTGAGTTTGTCCCTCAGAGCTTCAGGGATGCTTGGTGTGCGGAGTTTGAGCAGCTACGCCAGGGTGCCATGACTGTGTCAGAGTATGCAGTCCGTTTCAGCGATTTGGCTCGCCATGCACCAACTTTGGTTATCCCTGTCAGAGAGAGGGTTTGGCGCTTTATTGAGGGACTCCACCCCAATATTCGGACCAGCATGGATAGAGAGCTGGAGACTGATATTACTTACCAGCAGGCCGTGAGTATTTCCCGGAGGATTGAGACTATGTTGGCCCGGGACAGGGAGGAGAGAGAGGCCAAGAGGTCTCGAGAGACTGGTCATTTTTCAGGAGCCCGTGCACCAGCAACACGTTATGGTAGGGCTTTTCTGAGTCACCCTGTTCATTCAGCTCTTCCATCAGCCAGCGGTATTCCAGCTCCTCCTAGACCTCAGGAGCCTTATTATGCACCATCAGTATCTCAGCTGCCTCCTGCTCGAGATGCTATCACTGGTCAGCCCAGCAGGCCAGTTCAGAGTCAGCAGCGGCCGCCACGTCCTCCGAGGGGTTTCTTTGAGTGTGGTGACCCTCACATATGATCAGAGATTGCCCCAGAGTGAGGAGGGGCGCACCACCTCAGACTAATCAGGGTGCACCCCCTCAGATTTATCAGGCTCCACGCTTTCCACCAGGTTCTCCAGCTATTCTTCCAGCCCCAGCTGCTACCCCACCACCTCAGGCAGCTCGAGGTGGAGGTCGGGGAGGTTGAGGTCACCCTAGAGGGGGAGGCCATGCCAGATACTATGCTCTTCCGGCCCGGTCCGAGGCTATTGCTTCAGATTCAGTCATTACAGGTATTGTTCCCGTTTGTCATAGGGATGCATCAGTATTACTTGACCCACGCTCTACATATACATTGTGTCTTCCTATTTTGCTTCACATATGGGGATAGACCGGGGCTCTTTGAGTTCCCCTATTTATGTTTCTACTCCGGTAGGAGATTCTCTTGTTGTGGACTGCGTATATCAGTCATGTTTGATTACTATCAGTGGTTTTGAGACCACAGCTGATTTGCTACTACTCAGTATGGTAGATTTCGATGTTATATTGGGTATGGATTGGCTGTCTCCCTATTATGCTATTCTTGATTCTCACGCCAAGTGTAAAGACCCATAACATTTTCTCATTTTAAAATAATGCCCGAATGAGTCCCCGAGTTGTTTTTATTGTGGAAAATTTTAAAACGGACCTAAATTGAGTAAAAAGTACCCCGAGACTTAAAGAATAAAATTTTCTAGAAATAAGTGTTATGCGACGCACTATGCGATCGCATAACATATATGCGTACCGCATAATGGTCGCATACACGGGCATATCACTATCCCATTTGAGGTCAACTATGCGGTCCAATATGTGATCGCATTTCAGTTCTGTGGACCGCATAGCTGACGCATTGTTGCCTTTGGTTTTGGGAGGGAAGTTATGCGACACATTATGCGATCGCATAACGTGTATGCGGACCGCACAATGGTCGCATACCTGGGCAGTGTGTTTCGAATTTTGGCTCATCTTGAGGGCCCTTATGCGGCCGATTCTGCGGACCGCATGTCAGGAATGCGACCGCATTCCCGACCGCATTCTTGTGTCAGGCTTCTATTTTTCTAATTTTAACACCCGACCCCAGTTCATTAAAAACACCCCTCCCCTTCATTTTAACCATTTTTCTGGGATATTAGAGAGAGGAAAGAGTGGGTTCTAGAGAGAGAAAGTCCCAACTTCATCAAATTGGTCTTCCTTCATCACTCAAGCTTGGAACTAATCAAGTAGAACACAAATTTCTTCACTCTAAGAGGTAAGCTTCCACCCCATTAACCCTAAATTTCCAGATTTTGTTAAAATGAAGTATGGGTAGGATAGTTCATAAAGACGGGGTTAAGAACCTTGCATGCATGTGCCCAATCTACCATAATCTAGTTAAGGAAAATAGGTTGGGGGTAATCTTTAACTAAAGAAAGGTTATTTAATCTAAAAATAACACCTAGTGTTTGATAGAAAGCTCAAATGAGTTCAATACATGTTCATGATTCCTAATTCTAAGTTTAAATGTGCCGCATTATGAATTAGATTGAAGGTGCTAGAAGGCCCGGTGATTTGAGATAGAAAGTAAGGGAAAATCCCGATTCGAGGTATGTATGACTAACTTTAACCTTCGTAGAATCCTCTTGTTGGGTTCGAGTATTTGGTATGTGTACCTTGTTTGGAAATATGTGAATTGATTATTCAGACGTGTTGAGGCGTGAGATTCTATTCTCTGATTTTCCTGGTTGATTGTCATGCTACTGTGCTGTATGAAGTTGTGAAAGGTGTTTGATGTGTAATGAACGAAAGATTGATAATGTGCTCAAATGTGGGAATGTGTAAAATAGTTGAAAGCTATACGTGGAAAGTAATGAAAAAGATTATTGTGAAACAATGTAACCGAATTGGGCGATTGTGGCAACACCGTGTTCATGAAATTACTACTTGATGAGAGTTATAGTCCCTTGGGCCCAAATACATAAATTGTTGATATGAACTTGTATTCCTTGAAGTGATGATTCTTGTGACGTAATTGTTTGTGGTTGCTGTTATGAAATATGATTGTCAGGTGGGATCGGGTTGCACGCCGCAACACAAAGAAATAAGCTTGATAAGGTGTGAGGCAATAAGGGTGTCCGAGGTAATAAGGGTGGACGAGGTAATAAGGGTGGAATGTGATCATTATCACTATCGAAATGAAAAGTCAGGGAAACTCTTGAATATGGTGATGTTGAAAGGGAAAAATGAGAGATTGTGAAACTTGTTGATTTTGGCTGTTTGTTTCCACGTGCGTTGATTGATTGGTTCTATTACTGTCTCTTAATTGTATATTGTTTGATTGTACTTGGGATAAAGTTTGTTCATACATACTAGTACTATTCCACAGT
>ML407968.1:4756-21188 GCA_005239525.1 Nicotiana knightiana | reverse complement strand
TATATATATATATATATTTCCACGTCTTCTTTTCGATTTGGATTGTGATTCTCAAATATGGAGTTTGATTGAGATGCTGTTGAGGTGAGTCCGAGTTGCGAGATCAGTTCATTCGCGGTTTCGTTTCAGAATTCGGCAACTCTATTTGGTTTCTGCTTGGAAGTCCATGTACGTTTTTTTTAAAAGCTTCGAAGGAAACCCGATTCTGCTATTCTAATGTCTATTTTTAACTGATCTTTTAATTTAAGTAGTTGTTGTTCTAATTATATTCTAAACCTTGCTTTACTTGATCTTTGTGGTATTTTGTTGACTGTGATTCGTTAGTCAAACTAGTATATGTTGGAAGTTTGTTGAATCTGTTCATGAACTCTTGAATGGAGATTTGAGTGAAATACATGGTGTTAAAAGTTGTGACATAAGCTTTGCTTTGTCTTTCCTCATTATTTAGATATAATTACCATGCTTGTTTCATAATCATAGTTTACTATTTACTAACCGTCCTTCTGTTACATTAATAGATTGAAGATTTAAGTGGATAAGTCAGAAAGTTTCGTCTTAAAAATAAAAAGGAAGAGGATAGGAACGATGGTGCTTGACAGGATATTAAATGAAAGTAAATTTGGGTTTGACATGGTTGTATTCGGTATTACTTTATTACTTTGATCGCTAGTATACTTTTAGGCGCGTTTTTAAATAAAATTATTATGATTATGTACACGTTCACATGATATAGTTGTAATTTTCAAAATTAAAACCGAGGTATGCTTTCGCGCAACTTTGACAAAATAATCTTAGTAATAATAAATTATACGAATAGATGTCTCGAATCTGAAAATAATTGAAATACTCTAAAACAATAGAAACACTTTAGATGTATTTTAAATATTAGCCCATGTATTCATTCCCGAACCTTGGATTGATATGCTCAATAGTAAAAGGACCATGTGCGCGTTCCGCGTCTCGATGCCTTTAGATTTAAAATAATTATGTTATAACCATGTGTACATTCCGTATCTTGGTTTAACATTTAACTTCAGAGAAGAATACCTTGTGTGCGTACCGCACCTAGGTAAACACATAAAAAAGTACATAATTAATTAAGCGGTAATAGATAAGTCATAATCAATAAAATACAAGAATAGCTAAAAATTAGATTTAAGCCTTACATTAGTCAATAAAGCGACCGTGCTAGAACCACGGGACTCGAGGGGTGCCTTACACCTTCCCCTCAGTCAACAGAATTTCTTACTCAGTATTCTATTTTCGTAGACCATGAATTAGGAGTCAAATCTTCCTTTTGATAAGGGATTCAATAAAAGGTGACTTGGAACACCAAAACTCAATTCCAAGTGGCGACTCTAAATAATAAATAATCTCTTTTCAATATGTCACTTCAATTGGAAAAACTCTTCTAACTCAACCTCGTAATAGGGTTGTGGAACAAAAAAGAGGTGTGACACCGACTAGAAGCGGTGGTTGGTGATAGTTTTGGTTGATGACGGTGATTCATGCTAGTAGCTAGTAGTGATTGGTAGTGGTGGCGATTATGATTGAGGATGGTGGTGATAGTTAATAATGGTGGGTGGTGGTAGTAGTTGTGACTGAGAAAGATGGTGGGTGGGTGGGTGGTGGTAGGTTATAATAATGAGCAGTGTCGGCTGTGGTTGTTGATGGTGATGAGGTGGTCAGTTATGATAGTTAAGGTGGATGAGTGTTGATTGTGGGTGAGAATGATATATGGTGGTCGGAGTGGTGGGGATAGTGGGTGGTGATGGTCGATAATGGTGGCGGTAATGATTGAGGATGATGGTGGCTTGGTGGTGGTGGTCATGGTGGTCGTGGTTGAGTATGGTGGTCGTGGTGGTCGTGGTGGCATAGTGGTAGTTGATAATGGTAGGCGGTGGCGGCAGTTAATAATGAATATGTGATAGCATCTTAATGAAATTAAGTCTCTGTTATAGATCTTAATCATACATACATATTCAGACACATTAAGTGGTTGTGAAGTAAAAAACAAACACACTTAATGATTAAGATCTGAATAATTAAAATTCAGACTTTAAAAATAAACGCCCTTAATATCTGAGATCTGAATGATCAAGATTCAGACCTCCATTAAGTGCAAACAAATGAGGTCTTAGTTACATTGAGATTAATTATGTTAGAATTAATTATATTATTGTTATTATTTTTTATTGATTAGTTGGTATATTATATTAATTTTAAAATTATAAATTTATTGATTTATATGGGGATAACTTATTTTATTATTACTATTTTATACTTTGGCAGGTGTAAGTTATTCCGGTATTATTTTTAATCTTGACATAAATTATCTCGAAATTAGTAATCAAATATGAGATAAAATAATATTAAAGTTTTATCTCAAAATTATTTTTAATTATTCATCGTATCAAATGACCCTGTCCGTTTTGAGTTTAGTTAGGTGAAGTTTTTGTTGAATCATTTTGTTTTTGTGACCAATTACTTAAACAGCCTCTAAAAATGTCACTATTTTTCGTTTAGATATTCTGAATAAGATACGTACCTATTAGACATTTCTATGTCATTCGGTATATGCCTATTAAATACAATAGGCAGACACGACAAAAAGAGTATTTTTTAGAGAAAAAAAAAAAAAAAAGAAAGGGGAAGTGTGGGGAATAAGACGAGAGGCGATAATTTTCGTTTTACGATTAGCTAATTTAAAACGCCACGTGACTTTATTTTCATTTGTTACTTTTGTCGTTACTACATGTGATGTTCACACACTATATTTCATTTATTACTGACTGTATTTGTGTAAGTAAATATTAAGTGAGGTTAGAGTGCCTACAAGAAAAATATTTCAGTTAAGATGTCTATATATGTAAAATTTGGGCAACTTTTAGTAGGCACTTGGATATGATTTGGTTGAGATAAGAAAAAAGTAAATTTTCAAAGTTGACGTTGGAAAAAAGTGTTTGGATCCGGTTCTATTTCGATATGAAAATTTACTTAAACATTCTACATTGCAAGTCTGAAATTGGATTAATTGGTCAATTTGATAAACAAACACTTACAAAATATCATTTCAAATATTCCAAATCGTATCCGTGGCCAGGATATCACAATTGGAATTTTAGTCCTACAACTTCACATGCAGCCTATATATTTAAGATTTATCAATTAACAATTATAAGGATGAAAGTAGTGTTGACCAGTCAAAAACTCTCATGTACATCAGATGAAAGTAGCTGAAATGAGGATGTTGAGATGAGTGTGTGAGCATACTGATTGGATAGAATTAGGAATGAAGTTATTCGGGACAAGGTGGGAGTGGCCCCTGTGGAGACAAAGATGTGTGAGGCGAGATTGAGATGGTTCGGGCATGTTAGGAGAAAAAAGCATTGATGCCACAGTCAAGAGATGTGAGAAGTTCGCCTTGAGAGGTGAGAGGAGGGGTAGAGGTAGGCCAAAAAAGTCTTGGGGAAGGTGATCAGGCGGGACATGACGCGACTTGAGCACACCAAGGACATGACCTTAGATAGAATGGTGCGGAGATTGAAGATTATGGTAGAAGGTTAGTAGGTAGTCATGTGTTTCCTTTGTCTTCTATAGCGTGATAGTATTAGTGCTAGTACAGTACCATTTTTTTCTTAGTTTGCCATATTCTCATGTCTTGTTTTTGTTATTACTTTCCATCAGTAATTCCGTAAATTGTTAGTAGTACTTCGTTCATAGTCTCGTTTGCTCCCTTGGTTTTAGTTTTCTAAGCTAGCGTTTGGCTATAGATTCCCAAATTTATTTTGAAAAATCTAATTAGGGGAAGTTTGATTCGAAGATGAAAATGTGTTTGGACATCAGTTTTCAAAATATTTTCCAAATTTATTTTTGAAAAACATGAGACGTGACTTATACCCACAAGTTCTAAAAACTATCACAAATACTCAACAGTACCATTATCAATAACATTCATTATATTATCGCAAACCATAGTCTTGAATATAAATAAATTTGGTACAAAATTATCATTTTTATAATGAACTACATGATACATTATTAGATAACCGAGATGACAAAGTAACATTGTAGACATGTAATATTTTACCCGCACACTAGAATTATCTTTTAATAGTCCTAGTATTATTAGAATATTTATTTGATTTTATTTCTATAGTATTTCACTTTTTTATTAATTTTAATTCTATTTTTAAAGCATAAAAATTGAAAATTACAAAAATAGTTTCATTTTTTCTATTTAATTTAGGTATTAGATATTTTTAGAAAAATATTATTTTTAAATCAATTTCATTTTTAGTATAATCCTTGAAAATACCAAAAAAATAATTTCATGTCATAATAGAGTTGTTTTAATTAATCATGATTAATTTTATATATTTATAATGTTCTTCTAGAAGAGAAACTAATATTTTTAGCTAAATTTCAAGAATTGCAAGGTAATATTTATAACCCAATTCCTAGAAGCCCAACCTTCTTAGCCCGATACCCTTAGACCCATCAGATTTTTCTAAAAAAAGCCTTAACACTTTAAAAACCTTCTTCTTCTTGGACACAAACGGGACACAACCAAAAAAACCCTAGAGGAACCCTAGAGAAGAGACTACCAATCCGCTGCCGCCGCCGCTACACACCACCGCGCCGCACACCACCCTTCTTCTTCCACATCTGTCGTCTCCCACCACCCATCGCCGCCTCTTCTTCACGCCACAAAACTCGCCGACCACCAGCCACACTCCCTCTCTCTCCCCAAAACCCTTTCTCCGCCGACTAGACCTCACTCAGCTTCACCTCCTCCAGCCGTCAACCTTCTCACAAAGCCATCAGCCGCCACCCCTAACCCCTGAACCCTAGAGAACTCTACTCCAGCCACGCCCCACTCCCCTCCTAGTTCCCCCATCTTTCTCACTAAGAAGAAGCCAACAGCGGCCCGTCTCCAGCGATCCCACAAGAACTGGCCGGACAGCGACGATTTTCAGTCCAAAAAAATGAGAGAAACAGGGTACAAAAATGGAACCATAAAATCAGATCCAAAACCCCTCTGATTTCGCATCTTTAACCCTAAAAAACCAGTCAGAGTTTAGTTTTTGTCTTTCTGGTTTATTTTGGTATTTCCGGCAAGCTTCGAGGTCGTCGGTGGTTGTTGTTCAGGGGCTCCGTTTCAGTAGTGCGTCGGGGTACTGTCTGTTGGTTTCCGATTCGAGTTTCGTCTGGGGTTCTATCGTTTTGAGTTCTATTTCTTCCTTTCTTATGTTATTCTTTGCTTAATATTATGCTTTTATTGTTTTATTAGCTTGTTGTTGCTCTGTTTTGCTGAATGTTAACGTTTCATTGCTCGGCTTCGTGGACTTCTTACTTCCATTTGTTCTTGTTAATTGGTTAGCCTATGTTCTGATGAATTTAATGGTTAGACGTGTTTAATTGCCAATTTCAAATATTCATTAAGGCATTTTGATTAACATTTTGTTGATTCTAGAGTTAAATCAATTTATTAATTGAATTGGATAATGACTTAGATAGTAAAACAAGTATTTGGTCGTGGGATTGGATTGAAAGTTAAAAGTTAATTGAAATAATTGTATTGCTCTTTTAATTAATTGAACCGTTAGGAGCATGTTTAGGACGATGACTCGGGTAGGCAAACTTTAGGATGCTTTATTTATTTTTAGAGGTGAGAGGTCGTTCCTTTAGTTTATATTCAGGGGTACGCCTCGTAGATTCTGTATATTTTTATTCGGGGAATGCCCCGAAGTACATGTAAATGAAGGCTAGATATTGGATGATGGGAGGAAGCATAGAATGGAACATTAATATTTTATTTTTATCTCTTTTTTTAGGTGGGGATGACCTCGAGCGTCTTGTGTGTTTATTTTTTTTATTCTGTATTTTTAACCACAATTTGAATATTTTCAAAGCCAACTAGATCGAGTACACAACCGTGACTTTTACGGGACTCGGGAATGCTTAACACCTTCTCCCCGAGTCAAATGAACCCCCTTACCTACAACTCTGGTGCAGACTTAGTTTTGGAGCCCAACGTATTTTTAAAGGAAAAATTATTTCTAAAAAATGATGACTTGACACACTCAAACCAAATGTCAGGTGGCGACTTTGAGTTAATCCTTTGAACACAATTCCTGAGAGTTTATGGGCCTTTGTGAGGTGTTTCCATGTTTTAGAGGTCGTCCTTTGTTGAGTTTTCACTAATAGCTACTCTTGGCCACGTAAGCCATTTTGCAAATTATGCCTTGCATGTTTCCAATAGAAGTTGTCGTGGCGTCGCATAGGTCTTGAGTCACTAATCTATTTGGTCTTATTTTTCTTATTCAGGTATGGATCCATGTACCAGAGCCCGAGCATGACAGATAACCCAGGACCATTTCATTTGGGAACTTGTTTGAAGAGACTTTTTATATTTTGAGTTTGTTTTCATGTTTTCTTTTACTTTCTTGTCTTGTCTAGTAGTTTTGAGTCTTTTAGGTGGGATAAGAGTTTATCGAGTCTTTTGTCATCGTACTTCCCATTTGTATTTGAAAACATAAAAAATAGTTATAACTGAAAATCCAAAAAGAATTTTGTTTTATAGTTTATTTTGTCCATTACTTTTCCAGAACTACGCTTGGTCTGATTCATGTGGAACATGATACGTAGGCAACCTACATATGGTTCGATCGAATCATTGTTAAAAAAGGGGAAAAAAAGAAAAAAAGAGAAGTTGTGGGACGTGAGGGCTGAGAGAAAGAAAATAGTGATAATTAGAAAGAAAAGAGATGAAGGAAAATGAGCAAGCCAAGAAGTGCTAGAAAATTGGGATGATGTCAAATGACCTTGTGACCCTCGAAGTCATTCTAGAACCGTTAATTGTTGCTAGGTGCGTTGCACGCAATGTGATATTTCTATTTGATAAATGCCATAATGCTAACATGTTGGCTTTATTTTGCTCCTCTTTGGTACTTTCATTGTTATCATAACAGAAGGTGGTTAGTTTGTGGCATTCTAGCGAGTCATCCGTACAACACAAGGTCAAAGAGCAAGGTAGCCATAACTGGCAAAGACTTGGACACAAGTGTTGTTGATCCGCTTAAGGAGATTGTTGAATCATAATCTTAGTTGAAAGAAGAAGTCCTAAGGTTGAAAGGACAGATGACCGAAATATACCAAGACTGGATTAGTGGGCGTCCTCCACCATTATTTCCCACTAACTACACTGAAAGCCTTCTCACCATTCCGCCAATGTCACAAGTCCAGATTCCCACTGCTGCTGATATCTCCCTACAACCTTTTCACACTCCACCCCCAAAACCATCTCATACCCTGCTCCGACATTTGCTCCTATTTTTGTACCTCCTACACAAGCTACCCTCCACTGACCCTCTAGTGAGCCCGTATTCCAAGCTCCAGATACCCAATACTATGCCCCATAATCCACCTTCAAAGTCCCAGATCCTTACTCCTACACTCCTCACTTTGAGCCTCGTGTTGAAACTGAGAAGCCACCCAAGAACGCGGAGCAAGAGGAGATATTTAGGAAAGTAAAGAGTTTGGAGCAATCATTGAGAAATATGCAAGGGTTAGAAAGCCAGGTGAGTGTGGCTTATAAGGATTTGTGTTTGTTCCCTGATGTTCAATTGCCTGCCGGGTTCAAGATGCCAAAGTTTGACTTGTATGACAGACATGGGGATCCGGTAGCCCACTTGAGAGGTTATTGCAATAAGATAAGGGGCACCAGAGGAAAGGATGAGTTATTGATGGCATATTTCAGTCAGAGTCTGACTGGGGAAGCTCTGGAGTGGTACACCCGCCAGGATGCTAGCAGGTGGTACACATGGGATGATACTACTCAGGCTTTTCCCGGCATTTTTAGTACAACATAGAAATTGTCCCGGATCGCATGTCCCTCACCAATATGGAAAAGAGGCCTAATGAAATCTGTAGGGAATACGGGCTCAGATAGAGAGATCAAGCTGCTCGAGTCAATCCCCCGATGGAAGAAGCCGATATGGTTGAGTACTTTCTTAAAGCTCAAGAGCCTACTTACTTTGGGCATTTGATCTCAGCTGTGGGTAAGCCTTTTAATGATGTGGTAAAAATGGGAGAAATGGTAGAAAATGGGTTGAAGTCAAGCAATATCATGAGTTATTCTGCTTTAAAAGCCACAACACAAGCAATTCAGAATGACACAGGAAGCTTGCCGGCTCAGAAGAAAATGGATGATGTTTCCATGGTTGTAGGATTAAGACATGGCTCCAAGGGTCCGCCTCACCAATATACTCAGCCTCGAGTCCAACCCCAAACCTATCCCCGAGCTCCACATCTACCTCAGTATTATCCTCTGAACAACGTACGATCATCTGTCCAACCACTGGGTCACTCCTTATGGCGAGCGCTAGCACCTCATAATGCACTCTTGCCTTCAAAACATTTTCGAGCATCCAACAACCCTAGAAAACAGGGGCATGGAAGGGAACAAAGGCAAGTAAAGAGTTTCACGCCAATCGGAGAATCTTACGCAAGCTTGTTTGAAAAGTTAAAACATTCTGGCCTGATGGAGCCGCTCCTCGGCTTTACTCCGGACCCACATACAAAAGGTTTTGATCCTGTTGTATGGTGCATGTGCCACTCTAATGTCCAAGGGCATAACATTGAAGATTGTCGTGCTTTGAAAAGGGAGATAGAAAGAATGATTCAAGAAGGGATAATTGTGATCCAGGACAGTGACTCCCAGAATATTGCGCAGAATCCCTTACCTGCACATGATGATGCAAACTTTGTGGGGATGGTGCGTGGTGACAAGGAGTATGAAAATCCTCCCGGGAACTTGTTGACTAAGGTAATGATTTTGAAATTGGAGAAGACCTTGGTGATTCTGAGGACCAAATTTGTGGCTGAATGCCAAGCTTAGAAATTGAAAGGCCATTCTCTCCTCACTAGGAAGGAATCTTGGTAGCTTGTTTTGATATTTTTTCTACTATCTGGTTATTTCGGGGTTGTAGTCCAGATTTTTATCTTGTTTGTTTTGGTGATTCAAACCCTTCTGTCCTCTTTCGCCTATCCCTAGGAGTCTTGTTAGTTAGTTTTGTGTCTCTAAGTCTTTCATCTAGGATTGTTTCCGGGCTTTAATATAGATTTTACTCTGCTATTCAAACCCTTCTATCCAGGTCAAATGAGATTTTGTTAATCTGTTATTTGCAATCTTCGTTTAGTTCTTTTCTTGTATATAGTTCTCTCCAGGCCAGTTCTAGTGACATGACATGCATGCGGAGTTTGCAACCAGATCTTGAAAGCCAGTTTAATCATGGAATAATGAAACATAGTTTTTAATATGATAAAAAGATGCATTTGAGCAAACAAGTAAGGATTCACGCATCATCAACCTCTTGATTTCACGCATTCTGAGATACACATGAAGCTTGAATTGAGTGAAACTAAGCCAGTTAGTCTGGGAAATCAAGAGGTTGATGAGAGAATACAACAAGGGAATGTTAGCAGTTTGAGGTAGATCGGTCAGTTTTGAAATGCATCCCTCGACATCAAGATAAGGTTGAGTCAAGTCTGCTTCGAATTGGCAAGGGTCATTCATTGGGATAAAGGTATTGCTCATTGGAACTTTGTGTTTGTGTTGATGCCATCAAGAGACATTGTGCATGGTTCTTCTGCTTATTTTCAATTGCATGTTTGTACTTGGCACTTTTAAATTTTGGTATGACGAAGGCATTTTATTCTACTACCCCAAACACTTTTATCTTTTAATACACTTTTGAGCCTTAATTTATTTTCTTTCATACCCCTCTTTTGGAATCCGAAATGAGTTAAAAAAACAAAAACAAAAACAAAAAAAGAGAAAAGAGAAAAATAAGAAAAAGAAAGGAAAAGAAAAAAAGGAGAAAAGAAAAAAAAATAAGAGAAAAAAGGGAAAAAAGAAAAGGAAAAGAAAAACAACAAAATAAACCAACTTTGCGTTGGAACTCCGTTCGACCTGATTCCTTTTGAGGATACATAGGAAATCTTACTCTGAGGTTCGGTCCCATCAAAGACAAAATCCAAGAATTCAAAAAAAAAAAACTTCCCCAAACTCCAAGAAACCGGGGCAGAGGTTTTAATTTTGGCCAAAAGATCTGATTCCAAAAGTTATAATTTTGAACCCTTTCATCTGAAATTATTTTGAGCCTTCATGCCACCCTTTCTTTCCAACCCTGTCCAAAAGCCTACATTACGGTCTAAAGAAATACCTTCCGACCAATCTTTGAGGATGCCAAATCAAGTGTGTGGTAAAAGTATGATCTTCTTGCATCATGGGTAATACCTTGTCCTCAGCACAAAGAGAGAAAATGATGAAATGAGAGAGTCTTCTCGGTGAAAACCCTCATGGGCACCGTAAGGCGACGGTGCGTTGAGAAAAAGAGCAAAATGAGTAAGGCTTGATGGTGAAGACCCTTCAGGGCACTATAAGTTGACTGAGGATTGTGGATCAAATAAGATAATCGGAGCATTGAAGCCCAGTTTCATGGCTCAGAGGTACAACAGGATTTGAACGTTAGACTTGCTTGATAGACCATTCCGCTTAATCCAAAATTCATGTCATGGTTAGTGGAGATGGCCTTCAAATCACATTAGTGACTACTTTGTTCTTTTTCCTGGGTAAAAAATTTTCTTGTTTGATACCCTCTCTTCTGGTTCTTCTCCTTACTTTGTTCCTCTTGTTTTGTTCGAGTCCCTTTTAAGTCTATTTTTGTCGAAACAAATTAGAAATGACTTCAAAATATGCTACCGTATTTTTAATCACACAAAGCAGAGCCTGAAAAGCACATCAAATTAGCATAAGACACAGGAGAATAATGTGTGCATTGAGTTGGTGATAATAGATGTTCTTTGGGATTGATATAAAATGCAAAGATTTGGTGAATGTTAGAACACGAGTGCAATGCCTCAGGCATAAGGTATTGGATTTGAACGAATCGGGAATATTTCTTGTGATAAGGGTTGTCCGAAAAAGCGGTCGGCCGATAACAAGCACTGTCTTCTAAGTTGAAGTCCAAGTTGATCGTGACCAGTGCAAGAGAGATAGACTTCGTAATCAAGATCGCAGACTAACCACCATATTTTAAACTCACACGTTTTCTTTGTCTGAAACAGGGATGAAGGCTATGGTCATATCAAAGCTTGAATTTTTCAGGTGTAATGCCCCAATTCTGCTTATGCAAAGGCTATTGAGAAGATCACACATCACCCCTAGGAGACGCACTTCTTAGTCCGGGTCTTTTATGTTATACTTCTGTTTTAGGAGACACACTTCCTAAATTGAGATTTCACCCTTAGGAGACGCACTTCCTAGTTTTGGTTAGTTAAATTCATCCCTAGGAGACACACGTCCTAGTTGGAGTCATTGAGGTTTTACCCGTTATAAGACGCACTTCCTAGTAGGGGTCTTTCAGATTATACTTTTTAGGAGATGCATTTCCTAGCTTTGGTCATTTAAATTCATTCCTAGGAGACACACTTCCTAGTTTGATTCATTGAAGTTTCGCCCCTAGGAGACGCACTTCCTAATCTAGGTTTCGTAGGTTACACTGTTTAGGAGACGCACTTCCTAAATTGAGCATTTACCCTTAGGAGACGCACTTCCTAAGTTGATATTTAACCCCTAGGAGACGCACTTCCTAGTTTGGGCTGTTTAAGTTCATTCTTAGGAGACGCACTTCCTAGTTTGAGTCATTGAAGTTTCACCCCTAGGAGACGCACTTCCTAGTTTGAGTCATTGAAGTTTCACCCCTAGGAGACGCACTTCCTAGTCTGGGTCTTTTAGGTTATGTTCTTGTTTTAGGAGACGCACTTCCTAAGTTGAGATTTTACCCCCAGGAGACGCACTTCCTAGTTTGGATCGTTTAAGTTCATTCCTAGGAGACGCACTTCCTAGTTTGAGTCACTGAAGTTTCACCCCTAAGAGACGCACTTCCTAGTCTGGGTCTTCCAAGTTATATTCTTTTTAGGAGATGCACTTCCTAAATTGAGATATCATCCCTAGGAGACGCACTTCCTAGTTTTGGGTCATTTAAGTTCATTTCTAGGAGACGTACTTCCTAGTTTGAGTCATCAGAGTTTCACCCCTAGGAGACGCACTTCCTAGTTTAGGTCTTTCAGGATACTTTTAGGAGATACACTTCCTAAGTTGAGATTTCACCTCTAGTAGATGCACTTCCTAGTTTGATTCATTCAAGTTTCACCCGTAGGAGACGCACTTCATAATCTGGGTCTTTCAGGTTATTCTTCTAGGAGACACACTTCCTACTTTGGGTCATTCAGGTTTTATCTTTAGCAGATGCATGTGCTAGTCAAATTTTCTTGGTTTTACTCACAGGAGATGCACATCCTAGTCGAGTCTTCAATTTTAATCGCATCACTGCATCAATAACATAGGTGATTTTGCTAACAACTCACAAATCTTCCTAGTGCAAACTGGGACAGAAAATTTTGTTTGTTTTGTTGTTTTGATTGCAGGCACCCACCTAGAGAACGAGAAAATTCATTTCAGAATTATTTCAAATGTCAAGTCAGTTGCAGGCGCTCACCTGGAGAACGAGGGGATTTGCTTCAGAATTATTTCAATTTTCAAGTCAAAGAGGCATCAAGAGCCCAGCCTGAAGAACATGGTCAATTTTCAAGTTCAAGAGGTATCAGGAGCCCGCCTGAAAAACATGATCAACTTTCAATTTTCAAGATCAAGAGGCATCAGGAGCCCTCCTGAAGAACAGGGTGAAATTTCAATTTTCAAGTTCAAGAGGCATCAGGAGCCCGCCTGAAGAACATGGTCAATTTTCAATTATCAAGTTCAAGAGGTATCAAGAGGTCGCCTGAAGAACAAGGTCAACTTTCAATTTTCAAGTTCAAGAGACATCAGAAAAATCTCGCCTAAAGAACAGGGTCAACTTTCCATTTTCAAGTTCAAGATACATCAGGAGCCCACCTGAAGAACAGGGTCAACTTTCAATTTTCAATTTCAAGAGACATCAAGAGAATCCCGCCTGAAGAACAGGGTCAACTTTCAATTTTCAAGTTCAACAGGTATCAGGAGCCCGCCTGAAGAACATGGTCAATTTTCAGTTTCAAGTTTAAGTCAGAAGCAACAGGATTCCGCCTGAAGAATAGGGTCAACCTCCAGTCTTTAAGTCAAATCAGAAGTAGCACGAGCCGCCTGAAGGACAAGGTTTGTAAGCTCAAGTCTACTCCAAGTTCAAGTTTATTTCAAGTGCAAACAGCAGGGTGCCCACCTGAAGAACAGGGTCAACTTACAGTTTTCTTCAAATTCAAGTCAGCAGGTTGCCCACCTGAAGAAAGTGTATTTTCAGTTTCATGTTGAGGGATCAAGTGGAGATTCAACAAAGATTCAAGATAAGAAGCAGATAGGATCTTGTATTTTTCTCTTATTTTAGCTGTTATTTTTGCTTCAATTGATGATGTAATGACAGAAGCCGCAGATCGGAACCTCGACGACACTTCACCTCGACTCTCCACCTCGGTATACTCCATCACTGTTCCTACTTCTGAACTACAGGTGACCTGATTCCTTTATGGCCGGGAATATGTAGGCAGCTCAAATACCAGGGTTCGGTCACATTCTCCTTTCTTTTAGTTTTTGGCCTCTCTAAATAAGGGTCGGGTAAAAAACATGTCTCGTCGTTCTTTGTTTGAAAACTCTTCGTGTTTTTAGTCAAAGAGGGGCAGTTGTAGACATGTAATTTTTGACCCGCACATTAGAATTATCCTTTAATAGTCCTAGTATTTTTAGAATGTTTATTTGAGTATATTTCAATAGTATTTCACTTTTTCTTATTAATTTTAATTCTATTTTTAAAGCATAAAAATTGAAAAATACAAAAGCATTTTCATTTTTTCTACTTAATTTAGGTATTAGGTATTTTTAGAAAAAATATTATTTTTAAATCATGTTTATTTTTTGTATAATCCTTGAAAATACTTAAAAAATAGTTTCATGTCATAATATAGTTGTTTAAATTAATTATGATTAATTATATATATTTATAATGTTATTCTAGAATAGAAACTAATATTTTTAGCTAAATTTCAAGAATTGCAGGGCAATATTTATAACCCAATTCATAGAAGCCCAACCTTCTTAGCCCAATACCCTTAGACCCATCAGAATTTTCTAAAAAAACCCTAACACTTTAAAAACCTTCTTCTTTTTGGACACAAATGGGACACACCCAAAAACCCCCTAGAGGAACCCTAGAGAAGAGACTCCCAATCCTCCGCCGCCGCCGTCGCTTCCGCTACACACCACCACACCGCACCCCACCCTTCTTCTTCCATCTCTGCCGTCTCCCACCACCCATCGCCGCCTTCTTCTCCACGCTGCAAAACTCGCCGACCACCAGCCACACTCCCTGTCTCTCCCCAAAACACTTTCACCGCCGACCAGAACTCACTGAGCTTCACCTTCTCCAGCCGTCAACCTTCTCAGAAAACCATCGGCCGCCACCCCTAACCCCTAGAGAACTCTACTCCAGCCACGCGCCACTCCCCTCTTAGTTCCCTCATCTTTCTACCTAAGAATAAGCGAACACCCGTCCGTCTCCAGCGATCCCACAAGAACTGGCCGGACAACGACGATCTTCAGTCCAAAAATATGAGAGAAACAAGGTACAAAAACGGAACCATAAAATCATCTCCAAAACCCCTCTGATTTCGCATCTTTAACGCTCAAAAACCAGCCGGAGTTTAGTTTTTGTCTCTCTGGTGTAGTTCGATATTTCCGGCAAGCATCGAGGTTGTCGATGGTTGTTGTTCAAGGGCTCCGTTTCAGTCGTGCATCGGGGTACTGTCTGTTGGTTTCCGGTTCGAGTTTCGTCCGGGGTTCTATCGTTATTGTTTTATTAGCTTCTTGTTGCTCTCTTTTGCTGAATGTTAACGTTTCATTGCTCTATTTTGTGGACTTCTTACTTCCATTTGTTCTTGTTAATTTGTTAGCCTATGTTCTGATGAATTTAACGGTTAGATGAGTTTAATAGAAGCATAGTTTTTATCCGCTATTATATGGCTTTCCAAACTGCTAGGTGGTATTACAAAAACTGATTTTTCCTTCTTCCTGTGAGTACTTCCCAGCTTGGCCATGAGTGTACTACTCTGTTGCCTTCCCTAAAGTTGTGACTGAGGAGGGTCGCCTTCCTTTGGTGCATTAACAACCTGCATGATTTAACAAGACCATCAAGGTGTTTATCGCTATTACGAATTGCATGCACTGCCTCAACACAATCTGTCTCGGTCTCCAGTGGGAAAAGATCGCATTCTTGAGCAGTTTTAATTCCTTCCTTGATTACTTTGAGTTTCGCGTCCACTGATCCTCTAGTGTTTATGAGCTTGCTAAAGCCAACAATCCAGTTGCCCTCTTGCATTACGTATAACTCCCCAAATGCTGCCTTTTTCTTTTGTGTAGCTTGCATCCACATTCATTTTGTACCACCCTCTTGGAGACTTTATTCAGTGTATTTTTGTTTGGATCTTTTCCACAGGAAATGTGTTACGAGATGCGAGCAACTTGTATTCTAAAGTGTGTTGAATAATATGATTTTTATTAATAGGTTTGGATGTGTTATTTTGGTTGTTATTGTTTCGATTGATCCAAATTTCCCATATAGCAAAAGGTAGGAGATAGTTCCAATCCATTATATTGTTATTCATGGTAATGTATTTGTTTCTGAGTTGTATAAGCCAGTGGTCATCCGAGTGTTTACTAATGGTCACCCCACCTATGTTGTTCCAAAAGATTTTTACCGGTGTGCACTCAAAAAATATGTGAGTAATAGATTCATACATGTTCATGTTGCATATAGGGTAGTGTGGATCTATGTTAATACCAATTTGGGAAAGGTATTTTCTGCATGGCAATCTATTGTGGAGGCATTGCCACATAAAAAATCTAATTTTGTTGGGACATGACAATGAGCAAATCCAATTAAATTCTCCAGGCTGATGAGTTTGCGATTCAATTATAGAGTAACAACTTTTAGGACCTTTTTTACGAATTTTAGCCTTAAGAATATATTGGTGGATTTTTTTTAGGCAATTCCAGGGCAATTTTTGGAGGTCCCAATCATGGGCTGAATAAATATCTCTTATTTTTAGGTTGTATTGGTCGGGTGATAGAGGGCCATGGTAAAGTTCATAGGTTTAGTGAATCTGGAATCCAACTGAGGTCCCATGAGTTTATGTGTGGAGACCATATGATCCCCTTCGAACATATCTCCCACCCTTTATTTATAGCATTCAAAGTAAAAGATTGGTTTGATTTGGTGCAACCTTTTCCATACTTAGTGATAATCAATCTGGACCAAGGAGTGGTTGTTTGAGTGAGTAGTCTCCATGTTAAACTGGCTAGGTTAGACAAGTTTTTAGAGTGTGCATTATGCAGTCCCCC
>ML407967.1:0-24260 GCA_005239525.1 Nicotiana knightiana | reverse complement strand
ATTAATTCCACAAGTATTTATAGACAAAGAAGTTAGAGAAATAAGAGAAAACCTAAACCTAATAGGAGACCAAGACCTAAACTCTAATAAGGAAAATATTACACATTCCTAATTAAACTCTAATTCTTTCCTTATCACTAATTCTTTCCTTATCAAGTGATAATAACCTTGGATAATTTTCCATTTTAAACTCGTTACTTCTCTATATAAAACAATTTCATAATACTAGCAAAGTTGATATTTGCTCATATACTTCATCTCTCATAAATCGAGTAAATCAAGTTAGTCCCAGGTTTAATGCTTTCATTTTATGTTGATTAATTTGGTTGCTCAAACAATAGTTTTACATGATTTTTTACTTTCATCCATATAAAAATGAAAACAAGTTAGCCCTCGGTTAAGTGCTTTCATTTTATGAATTTATGAATTCAGGCAATGTTGATGCATCAAAGAATTTTTGGACGATTTTTAGTGGCGCTATATTTCTTCTAAGTTACAATGGAATTCGAGGAGAAACAAAATTATCCCAACCAGAAGATGTAGAGATAGAGAAGTAACTTAAACTTTCGAACAAACCGGCAGTCAAAACAATTAAGGTATATTTGTGGTTATAATTCTCTTGAGTGATTATTATATTTGTGTTGTAGGAAAAAGAGAATATCTTCCATTCGTTCATCTTTGTCTGTGAAGATTTAAGGTCAACAAACTAAATTTCGGTAGATTAAATATATTTATGTAACTATTTTTTATAGATATTAAAGTGCAACTGTATATTAATTAACTAGAATTTAGTAATAACCATATTTATGAATATATGTTTCATGTAATTTTTGGGTTAATGTAAGCACCGATTGTGAATAAATATTTACCTTTGAATTCAATATGGATTAATCACGATACAAATGGAGTATGTAATCGTTCTATCATTATCATTTTGTCAGGTGTTAAAATTTATATGTATTCAAAAGTTACAAATTAAATTGCAAGATATTGTGTAACCAATATTACTTATTTATGAGTTTTTGGTTCACAGACTATACATGGTGATACATATGATTGTGTGGATTTCTATAAACAATCTGCATTTGATTATTCATTATTGAAGAATCACAATTTTCATCCTCAGGCATGTCTCTTAACCGTCCGTCTTATATTGAGCTTTCTATCAATGATACAATATCTTTTATATATAATTCAAGTTTTATTTTGAATGGACAGATGAAACCTACTTTATCGAGGACAAAGCAAAATTTAGTTACATCATCAACTAATCAATCGTCGAAAATATGGTTAAACGGAAAAGGTTGTCCCTCTGGAACAGTCACAATTAAAAGAATTGCAAAAGATGATCTTATCGGACAAACACATATGCCACCACCAGAGAATGTCTCATTTGATGTTCAATTGATTGCGGTAAGATAATGTTACACCAATTTACTACTTTAGCTAGAATAATTCACTTCCAAAAAGTAGAATCCATAATTCCATTTATATAGAAAATGAAATTTTGGCGTAACTGATAAAGTTATAATCATGTGATCAGAAATTTACGAGTTCGAGTCGTGAAAAACAGCTTTTTACAGCCATTTACATACAATATAACAGGCTAAGAATTCAAATTTCCAATAAGAAAAATTGAAAAGTTCGTGTATAAAGAATAAAAATGTTTAGTTTTTCATAATTTCGAAAATCTCATATATATATACACACAGACTAATAACAATAGTGAGCCAAAAGGAATATACGGATCATCACAAGGATACAAGGTACACGAATATAAACATTCATCTTCTCATTTTCTAGACTGTTGTTTGCTTTGTCTTTTAATTGAATTTTTTTTAAAATAATACGCTAAGAGACTTTTTAATTATTATATATTGAATTATGCTTCGCAGGTTTTTCCTTTTGTTATTTTTTATATTTAATTCATAAAAACAGTTAAATATGGCAAATTCTGCAATTTGAATGGGCTTCCCACTGTCCGCTTCACTTGTCTTATATTTTTCGGATATTATTTCGGAGGTGGTCGGTTATACAAGGTAGATTTTACTATTATTTACTCAAAGATAAAATAAATAAAAACAAGGGGTAGTTATATTTTTGGGCTGCACCCAATATAATCGTCGGTGAATGTATAAATTGTATATTAAGTATATAATATACATATAACACACACACACATCTATATAGGACTGTATACATTTCATATATTTGGGTTACCGTTTGTAATTATTTTAGACCGTCGAAATATACTTTCGTCATGAGTTGACAAAATTTCATTTGTTGCATACAGGTTGCTATAGTTCGGACTGAAAATAATCCAAATAATAAGTTTGCGGGAGCTCAAATGGCAGCTAGTATATGGAATCCTCGTGTTAATGATCAACAACACAGTGCATGCCGATTGAAAATTCAGAAAGGATCAGATACTATACAAGTTGGTTAGAGAGTAAGTTCAACAACTTGCTGATACAAAAAATAGTTAATGAGCTATTTTCTTTTAGTTGCTACGAGAGGGATAAAGGGAAGAAATGGAGTAAGGTGGAGGGATTGTGATGGAATGATACATACTCCTTCATTCTTAATTAAAATTTTCAAATTCAAATATGGTACGAAGCCACTTTTGTTAGAGAGTATTTTACTCCTTAACACGAGACTTTTCGGTGTAAGTCAATCAGGGGCAGATCTATTGCCCAGATCATGGGGCACGTGAATCTATGATCTTTCTGTCAAACTAGGTATTTTATGTACATGTTTTTTAAAACTTAGTCTAATATTATTTGGTGGTACCTATGCTCCAAATTGACTGAATAGTACACTTTGTTGAATATTAAGTTGTTTAGCTAGAGAAACATGGATCAATCCCGCTTTACCTTTTTTTTAGTTGTGCACCCACATTAAAAAAATTTCTAGATACGCCTCTAAAGTCAATCATCATGATTTCTTTATTTCATATTGCAGGTGGACCCAACGCTGTATGGAGATAACAAAACTAGGCTCTTTATACATTTTCAAGTAGGTTATCTTATTTACTTCGATGATTTATATTTCAATATATATTGTGTAATAATAGTATTTGAAATTTAAAAAAAAAAAAAACTAATTTAGACATTTCTTTCTTCTACAATAAAATTAGGATCTGGTCAATAGAAACTGGTGGCTTTTTCTAGAAGAAAATCATATTCAAATTGGTTTTTGGCCTCAAAAGATTTTCACTGACTATTGATGTAGATAATACAACTACACATGTCGATAATTCAAACTTATATAAGGTTATTGACTTACCCCGTGCGATACAGGGGAAGTTTCAGCATTTTGTACTCTATGGGGGACCTGGTGAGAATGCATAAACCTTGGTCTTGTAAATTATTAGTGTCATGGTATTTAATTTGTATGCCAAAAACTATATAAACTTTCACATGCTATAGATACTATTTTCCATATATTTACTTTCATTTTCCAATTATTTTGTTTGTATCCAAAGAAATTGATGTTCTCAATGTTGGTTCAATTACTCTCAAGATGGAAGATTGACAAACAAGAATGCACTTGTGGTCATGACATCTGCATAGAAAAGAACTCTTTTAAAAATAAAAATAAAAAATTATCAGAGCATTATAAATGAAGTGATAAAATTTTATTTAGAAAATTTATATGTAACAATAAGGATCAAAATGAAAATAGAAAACTGAGCAATTTTATGTAAATCACATTGGGAATGCAGACTTATAAACTGTGTGATCGACAAATGCGACTCATATGGGACTCAAAACTCGCTTTCCTCCTACCGACTTAAAAATTCAATCCATCGAATGCGACTAATGAATCGCATACAAGGACTGCGACTTATAGTTCGTTTTCAAACACAACTTATCATTTAAAACATCCACTACTAACCATAATCCTTATTAGGAGGCTTAACTGGAGATTTTAACCCAAATAATACAAATATAAAATAAATTAACAAAACTAATACACATATTAAAAAGTAACCAAGATAGTGTAGGCGCTAACACCAGTAACATTGACATTTGTAATATGATCTATTAACATAACAAAATAGAAGTAGTATTATTTCTTGGAAATTAATATCAAAATTACAAACACATTTATAAGACTATATATTGAACATTCATATCGCTACTAAGGCACAATGCCACTGTAATCCCGGCGACAATGTGAACAACTTAAATCTCTACTCATCCAGGCTAATAGACATCGTGGTATAACACATGTGACAATCCGTTACGTTATTAAGACTTACGGCTAAGTTCTGACCCGCAAGTTACTTATGGTGGTTCAAAAGGCATAGCCAAAAACATATAGTAAGCAGTGGTGATTGTGTAACACTTCTGTGGCTACACAATCTTTCATCTTTTCATATAGTAGCAAAAAAGGTGCTGAATTGCAGAAGAAAAAAAAAAGAGAGCTCGGACGCACAATCTTTTCATCTTCAATGAGGTATATGTGACGACCCATCGTTCACAAATAGTGCGAGATAACTTCATTGCTCTCAAATGCACCAGCCGGGAATCGAACCCAGGTCTGTACCGTGGCAGGGTACTATTCTACCACTAGACCACTGGTGCTTCTTGTTAGATATACGTTTAAGACAACAATAACGCAAACAATTTGGTTAGGTTCATTTCTTTTTTTGGGTAATTACTTAGATTTTTATTACCAAAATTGGAGTTATGTAAAATATACAAACAATGAATGTTGGACATCAAGTACCAACCTTCGGTCTAAGTTTAGAAACTAAAATAGCAAAAAAATCATCTCAATATCTAAATTAATTAGGTTGGGTAGTAGTTTAAGCTCTCCAGCCACTTTGCAATCTTCATCTTCATTAAACCTCTAAAATGAATTTCTTGAACTATCACAATACTCTGCTGCTTGCCTTGAAACACTCTGTAATTCCTATCCATCCACACATGGTAAACAACATCTGCCACAGTTCTTGGACTGCTCCCACTAACATGTTGCATTGCCCATTGTAGTTCATCTTCCCCATGATGGAGAAGAGGGATAAAATTGATATTGAGTCGCACCCCACTTGAATAATATATCACTTGTATATAATCGCCCAAGTGCAACCAATCTCAATATGAAAATCCATTTGGGTAGACCTTGGTTGTTACACACAAATTTTCTCAATGCTACTTTCTGGAATGTACCTCTTAATTTCAAGTAAAATTGCTTTGTTGAGAACTTCTCCATACTCTGTACCTCATTCAATATATAGCCTGCTTCATTAAAGTACTTTGTGGTTTTCAAAATCTTCTGAACAATCCAAGATGCTTGCTTCGGAACATCTTCAAACATATTCATGTTCCTCCCATAGTAACAATGAATCCACTTCACCTCAAATTTATCTTTTTTCCTACACAAAAAAAAAAAAGAGACCCATTTTCCTTTTCCTTGTGTTACTTTTAAGTATTTAACATTTGAATGATCTGTGCTTTTTAGCAAACATGGCTGAAAATATGGCTGAAAAGTATTCTGTTTGTCCTATGATATTTCCGCTTCTCGAGATTTAAACTATGTGAACTTTGATAATATATTTTTTCATTATATATGTTGACATGATAAAAATTACAATTATAAGGCTTTTCGTATAGTTTTTGAATATCTAAATTTTAATTTTGAAATATTAAGTTAATTTAATCGAATTTAGCTTAAATAATTAGTCAAATTAACTCTCGAGAAGCAAAAAGTGCCATAAACTAAATATATGTTTTAATAGTACATCTAACTGACTCTAGTGATGGGATGAATGAATGGTTGCTTTTGAAGAAGTAAAGGCAAACCAAGAACAAAGCATAAGATGGGGGAAAGAATCAATTAGCATGAACCCAAATCTTGAACCAAACTTTCTTGCAATTGTCAGAAAACAAGGAGACATTTGGAAAAGGCTGGCTACATGCTGAATTCTGTTCAAGATTTTATATGTAAACTTGTCCAACAACTCCAAAAGAAACATTTGGCTGATGTTGATTGTAATCTTCAACTCCTATATATTACTTGCAGATTGAAAATGAGGAAAAAAAATGAGCTGGAAGAAAAAAGAGAGAGCTCGGACGCACAATCTTTTTCATCTTCAATCAGATATATGTGACGACCCATCGTTCACAACTAGTGCGAGTTAACTTCATTGCCCTCAAATGCACCAGCCGGGAATCGAACCCGGGTCTGTACCGTGGCAGGGTACTATTCTACCACTAGACCACTGGTGCTTCTTGTATAAGCTTTATTTAAGATAGCCTGAAGTCACTTATTTTCTTTTTCCTTGTTTGAATGATCTGTGTTTTTTAGCAAACATGGCTGAAAAGTATTCGGCTATACGAATCCTCAGTGACTATAATTCAGAATGGATAGTCATATGCTATTGGTACCGTACAGCCTAATGCTTATTTCTACACCAATTAGCAATGTCATTGTAAAGCTGTATATGCATAGCTCTTAAATTTGGCAATAGTTCCTAGACAAATTTTCTAGCTCAATTTGATCAGTACTGGGCTCCAAGCAGTTCCGCTGAAGGTTATGCTTTGACTATACCAGTTCTGTTTTCACATTTATACATATCACTAAGTTGGATTGGCCCGTGCTAAAAGTTTGAAACTACTCAAGCCGTTCCAGTTTATGTAAAGAACAAATTATGCTATACCCATAAAACACAAAATATTTACCCGTATCTATCCATGTTCATTTTTTTTTACATTTTACACCTATGCGGCACATTTATTTTACCCGCTCTGCCCATTCTTATCTTTTCCATTGTTTAGCATGAAAGTTTATGTTCTCAGATACATATACACCTTTGTTGTATCTTTTAAGTGCATTACATTTTCATAATACGTTTTATCATCTTATCATAATAATACTAATTAAAAATAATATAATATAATATTTATTAAATAATATGTAATATTATAAAAATATATAAACCTGAGAGCACAAAAAGATATTATTATTTTGAAAGGTTTCCATCAGTGTTTATGCTCACACATTAAATAACATATTTAGAAAGTAAATTAGCTAACACTGAATTTTATTTCACCGTATGCCAAGAATTATATTTTAAGAATTTTGTTTTCCCCAACTCTTCTTTTCTTTATTTTTTGTCCTTTGATTTAGTTTATTTTTTCCTTATTTTGTCCTTTTGTTTTTCTTTTCAAAATCAAAAATAAAAATAAATATAGTATCTTATTATTTTTAGACTCCTAAAATATAGAAATAAATAATTAGATTACAACAAGATTAATTAAAAAAAATACTAAAATAACTAGCTTTTTTATTAAAACCTAAATAATAGAAAATATATTTTTATAAATTTCTTTTTCTTCTTTATATAAAAATAATTTGATATCTAATATATGACTCAACTTTTTGTAATTTTATCACAATTAAAATTTTTTAAAGATGTTATAATAATTAAAATATTAAATTCCTGTTTAAAGAGTCAAGTTGGTGAAGATTTTAGAGTAGATTATTAACATTTGCATTGAATTGAATTGAACTAGCATAGAAGATACATTTGTATTGTATACCAAAATATTATATTGTATACCGTATTGGTATACAATAATTAATTCAATATACATAATTAATTACAACAATATACTACTATATTTTGAAGGAATGAACCAATCCTATATATACTAAAATAACATACTACATACTATTTTGGTATATAGTATTTAATTCAATAGTGTAAAATTTATTGCGTTGAACTTGCGAAGAAGAACTTAACTGTATACCAAAATAGTATATAGTATACTTTAGTATATAATATATTTCAGTGATATACTATTATAGTATACTGTATAATATAACAGTATACTCTTACAATTAGGTCCTTTTCGAATTTTTTGAATTTTTTATTGACAAGTGATATCATTTCAGTTTAATAATTGAATTAAAAAGTCTTTTTTAAACTCTTTGCGTATAATTGTATACCCTGTTGGTATAGCTATACACTATATTGGTATCATATGTTAGTTGGAATATTTTTTGGTTGTATTAATTACATTTAATTGGTATATTTAATTTTTCATTAGTAATAGTAGAATAGTACAATATCTTAAATTTTTTTATTACCGTCATGGTATTTAATTTGTACACCAAAAACTATATAAACTTTGTTTTATATAGTTATATATAAAATATTTCACATGCTATAAATACAATTTTCGATTTATTTACTTTCATTTTCCAATTATTTTTTTTGTATCCAAAGAAATTGATGTTCTCAATGTTGGGTTCAATTGTGTGTGTGTGTGTGTAATATGATTTGGAGTCGACATGATATTGAGGGAGGATCTTCCCTGGATATGGATCTTGTTCGAAGTTGATGATTGAGGGAGGGATCTTCCCTGGACATGGATCTTGTCCGAGTGTTGTATTCCGGAGATGGATCTTCTCCATGGGGATGGATTGGCCTTCCTCAGTACTGAATGACTACGGTCACCGATGTTTATGTACCTTCCAGGATGGATCTTCCCTGGGCCTGAGAGCCATATACAATACTGAGTGGACTTTTGTGTGAGAGTTGTGAGCTATGTGCATTTATACACTGTTGATACATGGACATGTAGAGTATACTGAGTCATACATGAGTTACTGAACATATCTAATATATTCTGTTATCATCATCTGTTAGAACTGAGAACGTGTCAAAATTTTGTACATTGTTTGTTATAATCACTGAGGTTTAGTCTGTCACTACCTCTCAGCCCATAGTTTGGGTTCGTTACTTACTGAGTTGGTGTACTCACGTTACCCCCTGCACCTTGTGTGTATATCCAGGTTCATCGGGACCCGGTAACGGTTGCTGATTTGCTGTCAGAGTTTCTTTAAGAGTGTTCGAGGTAGCAGCTGGCGATCGCAACCTCGTTTTCTCCTTCTTTATCTACCTACTACATTTTTATTATTTCTGACAGTATTATGTCGGTTTTGTATTTCGACCTTTAATTTGTAGTAGCTCATAACTCGATGACAGCAGATCGGGGATTCGTTTTAGTTGGATTTTAATGTGGCTAAATATTTTTAATGCTTTATAAAATGAGAATCTTGTTGTAAATATAGTGATTTTCCTGAAAATAACTTTAAACGAATGAAATGTGTGGCTTGCCTGATTTCACGATAGGCACCATCACGGCTAGGGTTTTGGGGTCGTGACACACACCTCTTCTTTTTTGAAAAATATAAAACTTTGGAAAAAGGGAAGATAAAATAAAATGATTGTTTATCCTCAAAATCAGATAACCATTGAATTTATATGCGGTTTTAAGGATACATGATATAACTTGATACAACTCGAGAAAATAGATTAATACTGAAATTAATGACAAGAAAATAAATGCAAACCACACAAATTGAACAGTATTAGCCTTGAAGGTTGGTCACCCTCGAGTCAAGAGATGTCTCAATCGACGACAGAACAAGTTAACAAGATAGCAAGAACTAGAAATGATCAATATATTGCTTCTTTGATGCGTGTTACAATGTGTATTACAAATTATCAGACCTCCCTTTATAGAGTATGGGAGACCTAATCTTGATACAATTATATAAAAGGTAAAAATCTCGTGATTTGCTTATTAATTTTCCTCTTGTTTGATACATGCCAAGATTTCTACCGTGATCTCCAAGTGATCGCGAATATTTCGGCCTTCCGCTATTTAGCTCGATAAAGTTCCCTTGATCTTGTTCGGTCCCGGAGTCACGAGCTCAACGATTTAACTTCGCGCCTGGTTTCAATATAATCTGGGGTCGATCCCCGACCCATCACGTTTCGGTCTCGACTGGTCATACAATATACGAACCCGATTTTGACTATATACAGATATTTCTCTCATTTTTCGAAGAGAAGACGACGGGAAATGATATGAACTTCCGAGCCTTGCTTCGATAAACCATGATGTAAGAGACAAAAGGTCACTGAAACGTCCTTCGATCCACTCTTCAAGGCATTAAATGTGTGTCAATTGTTGGTAGGCCACTACGAGTTTTGAACCGCCGTTTTGCAAAATATAAATACTTCACCCTTCCATCCTTTAGAACTTTCACATTCAAATGCTTATTCTTGTGTTCTTAAGAAAAATATCATCACCTTCATCCTCTGATTTTTCAGCTTAAGCTCAAAACTTCTTCCTTTATAGTTTTCTGCAAAATTTTATAAACTCTCCGCCAATTCTCTTTCATCAGTACCATATTTTCACCCTTACTCAGAAGCAATGGCAAAGATCTCCAAATCTATCCCTCAAAAGGAAACTCCCTCTTCCTCGAGATCGTCTGAAGAGAAAAAGGCTCCGTCTACTGTTGTCGAGGAAACGACACCGGAACCCCCTTCAACTATGTTCGTTCCTACAGGGTGCCCAAGTGCGGCTGACTTCAAGATCGAGAAAACCCCTTCTGTACCGGGTCGATGTGAGCCGGTCTCATGGTATATATGCTCCATCACTGACAATATCCTCCCCAAAGTCAAGGAAGACTGTAATTGGGCCGGTAAACATGTGGTGGTTCCTATGACCGAGGAATCAATCACTACCCACGTGGAGGGTTTACTAAGTGTTTACACTTATCCATTCACGTTGGGCTCTCTAGACCCAGCTATCATTGCCTTCTGCAAAAGGTATGAAGTGACGCTCGGGCAGATTCATCCTTTATTTTGGAGGATGGTTATCCTGCTTCGTTTCTTCGTGAACAAGCTCGACAAGGGCCCCTTCACTATCAATCATCTCTTGCATCTGTACAGTGAATAACACAATTTAAATAGGGTGAAGACATAAACAATAACACAAAAATCATCTTACTTGTGGAAAAACTCCTGGGCTAGATTTATTTGGGAGACTTTTTCGTATAAATACGAAATTTTAAATTTATTTACCCGATTTGTCTAAGTTTTCATATAGTTACAGAAAGTCACTAATTTGTTTTGAAGATGCTTGTGTACTTATGGTGGTTCCACAGGAAAAAACATATAGTAAGCAGTGGTGATTGTGTAACAATTCACTGGCTACACAATCACAGTCAGGATTAACTTGAGAAGTGACGATAAAAATCAAAGATGCTACACTTGATAGTTATCAGGCAAGTAGAGGTGAAGGTTGACCTTCTCATACTACTGGCATTCAACGGCCAATTTTTAGCCCCTCAATACAAGAAGAACCATGCACAACTAATGGTGCTCACTATGATCACAAAACGAAGAAAAATGCAAAAGCCAATCAAATCGAAATCGAAAGATTGGTGGAAAAATCAATAACCATGACCCTGAATCTTGATTCAAGCCATCCTCAAAAAAATCGCAATGGATTGTTCACTGGTGTGAAATTACATGCTGACATCTGTTGTAGTAATTATATGTAAGGTTTTCCAAAATGAGCAAAAAAGGAGCTGAATTGCAAAAAAAAAAAAAAAAAAAGAGCTCGGATGCACATTCTTTTCATCTTCAGTCAGATATACGTGACGACCCATCGTTCACAATTAGTGCGAGATAACTTCATTGCCCTCTAATGCACCAGCCAGGAATTGAACCCGGGTCTGTAGCGTGGCAGGGTACTATTCTACCACTAGACCACTGGTGCTTTTTGTTAGATATACATTTAAGAGGATAATAAGGCAAACAATTTGGTTCAAGTCATTTCTTCTTTTTTTTTTGGTAATTAGTTAGATTTTTACTAACAAAATTGGAGTTATGTACAATATACAAAAACTTAGGGTGTGTTTGATATGAAGGAAAATATTTTTCGGAAAATATTTTTCAATTTTCCCATGTTTGGTTGACTTAAATGTTTTGAAAAATATTTTTCTTAGGAACTCATTTTCCTCCAATTGGAGGAAAATGTTTTCCTTATCAAGGGAAGTGAAAACATTTTCCAAAACTACTTCCTCAATCTTCCCCACCCTCACCAACACACCCCACCCTTTCTCTCCAAAAAGACTCTTTTTTTTTTCAAATTTTAGTTTTCCCGTTACCTTATTTAATTTTTGCAATTTCAAAATTTTATTTTTTCGTTTTTCTGCACCCCCCCACTCTTACTTCCCCTCCCCCTAGAGGTGGCCTGACCAATTTCTTGACTTAAAGCCTAACTTTATGAGGGGCCTTAACCTTTTTATTAATAAAAAATATTTTATTTTTATTTGAAGTCTATTTTTCTAATTTTTTTTTAGACACAAAATTTGTTTAACCAAAGAACTAGATCCTTTGACCAAAGCTATTTCTAGGATGAACACGGGTTACTGATAATCAAGAAAATAATACTAAATAAAGAGAAACGAGTAATAGACAATATTGCAGAAATATAGAAAAGCAAAGTAGATTGTATTCGAAAATTAGATGTCCTTACAAGTTATATTTCCTTCCTTTATATAGGAGGTTTCTTAGTATAACGTTTGGTTCTTGCAATAATTTCTCATTAATGACTAATTATTACATTAATGAGGCGTTACTAAGGGCAACCGTAACTGTTATGTGAAGGTTGCATAACGTTTGGGCTTTTTATTGGGGATTCCTGAATGTATTCGTAACTCTGTCTAGATTCACTCTGACCGTGTCCCCTCCTTGTCTCGATTAGAGCGAGTTTCCCGTGGCTGATGAGCTCGAGGGTTTACTAAATTGTGCCTCTTTGTTCCGTACCTCTTCAAAGAATCACATCCAGCTTTCGCGTTCTCCTATGTCCACATAACTGGCTGAGTTGTCAAGAGTTGGCTTACGTGTGAAACTCTTTCTTACCAATACAGATAGTCCCCCACTTACCATATATTTATCGATTAATATTTGGTAAGTGTATACTCATTTATGGCGGGAATATTTTGCCGCCGCTTTGCCTCGAAACATCGCATCTTTTTATGAACATAGGCGTCATTTGTCACTTCCATTTAATGCTCATACCACGTGTCCTTCTCGGATTGGTTCTGCATTTACTCGGCACCTGTTAGGGCTTTTTGCGGCTGTGTCAGTCCCTAAGTGACACCTTTAATTATGACTTTTCATCATTATTTTTCCCATTTTTTACGGTCATCTTCAAGTATAAATACCTTTCTTCCTTTATTTACTTCCACAAAACATTTTATAACTTGTCTCCTTTATTTTTAAAGAATTTTCCATTGCCTTTGTAAACATGTCTTCATCAAATCAGCCTAAAAGAATAATAGATGTGGAAATCTTAACACCTTCTTCTGCCCCGACTAGGAGTCGGAGGGGCAGTAGATTAAGGAGTTTAGGATCCACTCCTTCTAGAGGTTCTTCTTCCTCTCGTATAATTTCTCCTCCTTCCGCTAGGTCTTTAGTTTCTCCTAGGGCTAAGTCTTCTCGTTCTTCATCTAGAGGTAAAGACGATCATCTTCGTGAACCTAAAGTTGATGAAATTATTCTCGCTGAATTTGTATTTACTAGGGAAAACCCAGTTCTTGTAGTGTTGAGAGGTATTCAACCCTCATTACTGAGGGCCATATTTCCCTGGTTCGTAGGGATTGTTCTTGGAGGTCTGATTTACCTATTTATGTTCCGAATGGTAATCAAAGAATAAAGTCTTATAAGACGGGTTATTCTTTTGTTTATACGTATCCTTTTACACTAGGGTTTAGATCTCCCATTGATCCAATCATAATCGAGTTCTGTCGTTTCTTCGTTATTTGTTTGGGACAAGTTGGTCCGCTTGTGTGGCGAGTGGTCGCGTGTATTAGGAGTTTAGATTCCTTAGCCTCATTTATTTTTACTTTCAACCATCTTATTCATCTTTACTCTCCTGCCCTGTTTTGTCAAGGGGTTTTTACTCTGGCTGCTCGAAGTAAGAGAGTGTTGGTAACCCCTGATGATGATAAGGACAGAGGTTGGTACCTCCGGTATGTCGTTGTTCCCACTGCTGGTTTAGTGGGTTAAGAGAATCTTCCCTTCCTTGAGAAGTGGAATTGTGCACGTAAGTACATTTTTGGTTCGCATTTGTTTTTCTTTGAGATGTTTTATTAACACCGTATCTATTTCTTCTTCTTCCAGCAATCATGGGTACTGTTGAGAATGTCTCCGGTATCCGTCACTGGGTAGAAAAGTTGTTGTCTGTTGCTCCATTAGAAGAAAGGTCTTGGAAATACTTCGCTGGGAAGTATGGTTGGCATGTAAAGACCCACGGTAAGTGAAGTTTTTTACTTCTTTTCTTGCTAGAGCCTTCTTTTATTCTCGCTTAATCTTCCCATTTTTGATAGTGTTTTCTGCCCGTGGGGTGTCTGCTTCATCTGTTCCAAAGATGTCTGTGGCCCAGGCCCAAGAGATTATTGTTAGTTCGTCTTCCTCGAAGAGGAAAGTGGGTGAGTCCCGTTCTGAAGAAGTAGAAGAAGAAAAGGAGGGTGCTTTGGTGGACCGGTCACGGAGAAGGCGGGTGGTTTTGGATGACGAGTCTACACCCATGACTTTGCCTTCCGTGTCTGCAGTTAGACCCTTAACCTCTGAAAACGTTTCACAGTCCCCTGTTCATGATTCTGTTGAGTACTTGTTCCATGAAGGTTTTGATCTTGCTCCTGATGATGTTCCTTTAGCTACTGTTTTTCCTGACTCTTTAAGAGAAGATGTTTCATTGGTTCCTCGTGTTTCCTCCGCTCCTTTAGCTATTATAGTTTATGCCGTATCTTTTACCTGCGGTTTCCTCAATTCTTCAATCTGCCGTGCCCGCTATTTTCCCGTGACTTCTTCAGTTCCCCAACCCTCAGTGCCTGCTGTTGTCTCATCCGTGCCTGCTTCCCATCCGTGCCTGCTTCCATGCCTTCCATTAGGGAAGTAGGGTCTTCCAGCAGGGAGATGCGGAGGGTGATGATAGAGGTTCCAGCTGAGGGAAGTCTTTTCAAGAAGACAGGTGAGCCCGAGGTATGGCTCAAACCCTTGATAGGTCCCATGGAGAAAACCAAGCTAGCTAGCCATACAGCCCTTACTTGGGCCAATGAAGTGGTGCATACCTCCTTGAAGGTACGGTGCAATTATATTTCCACATGTGAATTTTACCATGTCTAAATAATTTATCACATCTAATTGGTTTGCTTATTGTATATCAACCTTATTGTTATGGAGCTTATGAAGAGGATCTCGAATTCGGATCAGGAAACAAGAGAATTGCAGGCTGATCTTGGTAATCTAAGGGCACAGTATGATAGCTTGAGAATTGATATGGACGCCTTATAGGAGGAGAGGAATACCTTGAAAAGATAACTGAGGATTACGGCCGCGGAACTGGCGGTAGAGAAGGATTCTTCAAACCAGTCTGATAAAGATAAGATCATTCTGGAATCCTCATTTGCTGAACAATTGTCTCAAGCCTCGGAGGAGATCAGGAACTTGAAGGATTTGCTAGGGCAGAAGGAGGTATATTTTGGCGAGCTCGTACAATCACTCTCCCGGACCCAAGAAAAACTGCGTAATGCATTAAATAGAGTCCAAATTTTGGAGGAGTCGATCGTACCTCTGAGGGTTGCCCATGAAGCTGCTGAAGCGGAGAAGGATGGTTAAAAGCCGAGCTTCAAATTTGGGCAAACGATTATAACGATCTTGAAGAAGCGACTACTGTAAATTGGGTGTATATGAGTTCTCGCCTTGATACATTGACTTAGATGAGTCAAGAAGGTTTCGACCTCAACGCTTCAATAGCTAAAACCAAAGAGGCTATGGAGAAGACTCAACAAGGTCTTAATCTTTCTCCATCTGATGGTGAAACTTCTGCCGCTCGTGCCTCTTCGCCTCAAGTTGCTCCCGTTCCTCCTGTTAATGAAGAAGTCATCCCTCCTCCACAAGAATATTAAAGTATTGGTTCTCCTTGTTGTTTTTCTTATTGGATTGGTGGTTACCCCCAGTTCCATCGGGGATAAATTTGGATCTTTGAAGTCCCCAACTGACAACTTAGGGGCACAAAAATGTAATTATTATATGCAGCTAAGTACTAGTTAGTACTTAGTTCTTACTTAGCCGCTCTTTTTGATATGAATGCAATTTATGACTTTTTTGTTTCGAGCTTCTGTTTTGCTCTTAAGTCTTTTGCATGTCTTGCTTTTTGAGGTTTTTAGTTTTACCTCTAAACTTTCGCATGAAAATGCTAAAATCACTCGAACCTTTCTATAGTAGTCACGGTGTTTGTACAAAATATAAGCCTTTGTTTATGATAGACTTTATTTATAAGATAGGGCCCTTTTTGATTGATGCTTAATGAAGAAGACGTCTCAACTTCATAGTAATGCAATAGAGTGATAGGAATTTTTCACATGTTTAGAAATGCTTCTAAGGGAAGTTTTTTGTTTGAACTTCCACGACATTTTACATGTGTTTACGATTATCGTCTAAGACTCATGTTGCAACTGTTTTTATTTAACAGATTTGATATACACTTGTATTTCGTAAGTGTTTTTCATAGGTAACAGTTTTTTTGAGTAAATACAAGGGAGCAACTGTTTTTCATTAGTAACATTTATTATAAGAATTGGGGTTTTTTCCCGCAACTGTTTTTGTTGGAAACAATTTTCTAATAAGTACGAGGGAAATGTTTTCTTATCCGTAACTGTTTTATTTTGATAACAATTTTCTGAACAAATACAAGGATTTTGATCTTTCATCCATAACTGTTTTATTTGATAACAGTTTTCTATATGAGTACAAAGATTTCGTAACTGTTTTTAATCATAACAGTTTTTGAATGAGTACACTGATGATGATCTTTTACCCCTAACTGTTTTTGTTACAACAATTTTGAATAAGTATAAAGATGTACATTTCTTCCTCGTGACTAATATTTTGCCTTTCAACCTGAACATGTTCGAAGGTTTTTTGCATTTTTGCATTAGGCTTTGTATTTGGATGACTCTTTTGATCTCCTTCGATTTTTCTCGTATAACTTGTCTTGTTGGGTAGATGGGTCTTCAGGCTCGAGATTTTGAATTTCTGATAGTCTTCTTTGCTTCGTCTTAGCCTTCCATACTGTATAGTCCCCCAAGTGTTTGAGCTTTGAAGAATGAGATCTCGAGCACTTGATTATTCCTTCCTTGTGGCCCTTTTCAAGAAAAGGAAAAACATTCCGGACTCGAAGGTATATAGTTTTTTTGATGATGACTGCTTAACCCTTTAAAACGTCCATCAGAAAGTGTAACCCTAGACCGGGAATTGTGTTATTTCCTCGCGTCTTTGCAGGTCTAATATCATCATCTGGTGATGGGTTAGCTTTATGCCTATCATCTAAAAAAGTTAGTAAATTTTTTAAATGTTCAAAATAAAATTGAACGTGTGATACCTGACCGGGGGTAATTCTTTTCCTTAGAAGTAATACTTCTTCAGGTGGATGGCATTCCAGCTTGTTGGTAGAACTCTGCCGTCCATAGCTTCCAACTCATAGGCGCCCTTCCCACCTATGCCTCGGACTTTGTAGGGTCCTTCCCAGTTTGGATTTAGCTTTCCTGCGCCTGCTTCCTTCATTGATTGAAAGAATTTTTTGAGGACGAAGTCCCCAATCTTGAAGTACTGAAGATGGGCTATGCGGTTATAATAGCGCTCAATTATTTATTTTTGGGCTGCCATCCGTATTAATGCTGCTTCCCTTCGTGGCTCGAGCAGGTCTAGATTGGTCCCTAATTCATCGCCGTTTTCTTCTCCCGTAGCTATCATGAACCTTATTCTTGGCTCGCCGATTTCCACAGGTATTAAGGCTTTTGAACCATAGACAAGTGCGAATAGAGTCTCTCCTGTGGCTATTTTTGAAGTTGTTTTGTATGCCCATAGCACCGCTGGTAACTCGTCATGCCAATTTCCCTTGGCTTTATCTAGCCGCTTCTTCAGGTTGCTGAAGATGATTTTATTCGTTGATTCCGCTTGAACGTTAGCCACGGGATGATATGGTGTTGAAGTGATCCGTTTGATTTGCCAGCTTTCGAAGAATTCTGTGATTTGCGAGCTTATGAATTGTGGGTCATTATTACACACGATCTCCCTTGGTATACCAAAGCGGCATATTATGTTTCGCCATAAGAAGCTTTTTACTTCCTTTTCTCGTACCTGTTTGAATGCTTTTGTCTCTACCCATTTTGTAAAGTAGTCGGTTAATATAAGTAAAAATCGTACCTGTCCCTTAGCCGGGGGAAGAGGTCCTACTATGTCCATACCCCATTTCATAAAGGTCCATGGTGATATAACTGGATGTAGTAATTCTGCTGGTCGATGCATGTTATTGGCGAACCTTTGGCACCTGTCTCATTTAGATACGAAGTTCTCGGCTTCTTCTTTCATCTTGGGCCAATAATACCCAGCTCTAATTAAGGTTTTTACCAAGGATCTTGCTCATGTATGATTTCCACAGTGTCCTTCATGGACTTCTTTCATCACAAACTCCGTTTGGTTAGGTGCGAGGTATTTAGCTAGGGGTCCTCCGAACATCTTGCGATAAAGTGAGTTGCGAATAAGGAAGTACCGTGCAGCTTTGCCGCGAAGTTCTTGAGCTGCTTTACTGTCTTCAAGTACGGTGCCATTCCGCACAAAATTAAGAATTTCGTTTCTCCAGTCCCAGGTTAAGTTGTTGAAAGTTACCTCATTCCTGCCATGGTCGATCGTTGAGTTGAATAGATGGACGACAATTGCATTGTCTTTGTTTGTTACTTCCGTGACTGCTGCGAGGTTAGATAATGCATCTGCTTCTACATTTTCCTTTCTAGGTATTTGTATTACCTTCCATGTTTTGAATTCTCTCACGAGCTCTCGTGCTTTTTCAAGATACTGTTGCATTCGAGTCTCTCGAGCCATGTAAGTCCCCTGCATCTGATTTACTACCAGTTGGGAGTCGCTGTTGATCAAGATTTTCTCGATTGAGAGTTCCCGTGCGAGTTCAAGCCCTGCAATAACAGCTTCGTAGTCTGCTTCATTGTTAGTTATAAAATAACACTTGATAGCTTGCCGTGTCTTTTCACCCGTGGGTGATCTTAAGACTATGCCTAAGCCAGATTAGTACCGTTAAAAAGTTGTAGCTCTTCTTCTACTTCAGGGATAATTCTATTACTAAAGTCAGCAACAAAATCAGCTAGTATTTGAGACTTAATTGCAGTCCTAGGCTGATAGATTATTTTATGCTCCCTTAATTCTATGGCCCACTTGGCTAATCTTCCTGACAATTCTTGTTTATGCAGAATATTTCTTAAAGGATATGAAGTCACAACGGTGATTAGGTGACATTGAAAATATGGTCGTAATTTTCTAGGTGCCATTATTAAAGCTAAGGCTAATTTTTCCAGATGTGGATATCTAGTTTAAGCATCTAGCAAAGTTTTACTTACATAGTAGATAGGTGATTACTTACCTTTTTCTTCTCTTACCAGTACTGCACTTACAACAATTTCTGAAACAGCCAGGTAGATGTACAATCTTTTCCCTTCTTTTGGCTTTGAAAGCAGCGGTGGTTTCGATAGATAAATCTTTAGATTCTTGAGGGCTTGCTGACATTCTTCAGTCCATTTGAACTGATTCTGCTTTTTGAGAACTGAGAAGAATTTAAAACTTTTTTCGGAAGACTTAGAAATAAATCTTCCCAAAGCTGCTATTCTCCCTGTTAGTCTTTGAACTTCTTTTTTATTTGTTAAAATAGCAGGTATTTCTTCTATAGCTTTAATTTGAGCGGGGTTTACCTCTATTCCTCTGTTCGATACAAGGAAACCCAAAAATTTACCTGATTGCACTCCAAAAATGCATTTTTCTGGATTTAGCTTCATATTATACCTGCGTAAAATATCAAAAGTAGTAGAGAGATGCTGGAAATGGTCTTCCGCTTGTGTTGATTTTACCAACATATCATCAATATAAACTTCCATCGTCTTTCCAAGATGTTCTTGGAACATTTTAGTCACTAACCTTTGATAGGTGGCTCCAGCATTTTTCAAGCCAAAAGGCATAACTTTATAACAGTAAGTCCCCCTGTTTGTAATGAAGGAAGTTTTTTCCTCATCTGAGGGATCCATTTTAATCTGATTATAACCAGAATATGCATCTAGAAAGCTTAATAATTCATGACCTGCAGTGGCATCAATCATTTGATCTATATGTGGTAATGGGAATGAATCTTTGGGGCATGCTTTATTTAAATCAGTATAATCTACACATACCCTCCATTTGCCATTCTTTTTAGGTACCACCACAGTGTTAGCTAGCCAGTTAGGGTACTTTACCTCCCGTATCGAACCAATTTTCAAGAGTTTTTGAACTTCTTCGTCAATCACTTGGTTCTTGAATGGTCCTTGCTTTCTTTTTTTCTTTTCGATCGGGACTTAACCTCGTGCCTACATACACCTTCCGTTCAGGTGTTTGTTCAAACAATGGAATAGATTCAAGCTCTTCCGTAGTTGTTTTGACGTGTTCGTCTTCTTCTGGTTCGTGAATGACACCTGGTCTAGAGTCCACATCTATATGGTCCAGCCCTTCTTCCATGGTGACTGAATCCTCCTTCACTCGGGTGTCTGTTTCCGTACCTGTTTGAATATTTTCTTTTTTCGTACCTATTTGGTTAGTAATTTTTTCCATACCTGATTGGCTAGAGACATCTGTTTGAAATATTTCTCTATCTTCTGGCTCTTCCGTCCCTTTTTTGTAATAAAGTGCCACGGAATTTATATTTCTGGAGGTCAGTTGATCACCTCTAATTTGTCTGATTCCCTATTCTGAGGAAAATTTAATTACCTGGTGTAAGGTGGATGGTATTGCTTTCATATCATGAATCCAAGGCCTTCCCATAATCACATTATAAGCCATGTCAGTATCAATGACTTGGAATTTAGCATTTTTAACTACTCCCTCAGCGTAAGTGCTAAGTTCAATCTCTCCTTTGGTTATCACTGTGGAGTTATCAAACCCTGATATGGCTCGTGCCTTTGGGATCACCATATTTTCCATTAGCATTTCTTCCACGACTCTTAACAAGATGATATTAACTGAACTACCTGGATCAATCAACACTCTTTTAACGTTAGTGTCATGAATGAGTAAGGATATTACCAGGGCATCATTATGGGGAAGCATTAGTCCACCAAAATTTGCATCGTCAAAGGTTATTTCATCTTCAGTTGGATCTTCTCGAACCCTCTTTCCGTGGGTAATTGTGACCTTCGATGCTAATTGGCAAACTATTCTATTTACTTCCTCTCCTCCATGTATCACGTTGATGGTTCGCTTTGGAGAAGGAGGCTTTGGGTGCTCCTGCTTGTTCTTTATATATGCCTGTTTACCTTTATCACTAAACAATTCTGTTAAATAGCCCTGTTTCAATAAATGTTCTATTTCACCTTGTAAAAATCTGCAATCCGCAGTCTTGTGCCCATGATCGTTATGGAATTCACACCAGTGATCTGGGTTCCTTCTATTTGGATTTGATCATATCTCTTTGGGCCACTTAACCTTGTCTCCCATGTTCCTCAATATCGAGACAAGCTCAGTAGTACTTACATTAAAGGTATGATCCCCAATTCGGGTATTACCTCTAAGCCGTTCATCTCGATATTTTCTGGATCTAGATGAGGATGAGACTATGTCTCTTTCTGGTGGTCTATAGTCTGACCTAGTGTTTTCGAACCTGGGACGAATATCACGTCCCGAGGGTCCTAAGTAAGGATCGTACTTGTTTTTACCTGATCTTCTGTCTGATTCAGGACGTCTGGATCTGGAATGATCTTCATCTCTTGAACGATCAATGATATCTTCTTCTATTCTGAGTTTAGTACTATACCTGTTATATACATTGTTCTATGTTGTAGAGGGGAATTCTCTTAGACTTTCC
Organism: Nicotiana knightiana; assembly: GCA_005239525.1. NCBI lineage: Eukaryota > Viridiplantae > Streptophyta > Magnoliopsida > Solanales > Solanaceae > Nicotiana > Nicotiana knightiana. The sequence goes on along the minus strand of ML407967.1, from coordinate 2,484 downwards.
TTAAGTCGTCTCGTGGCTTCTGAGCTTTTATCGTTTAGGTTGATTGCAAATGCCATAGCTGCCCAATTATCAGGCACCCTGGGTAATTGCATTCCTTCTCGTTGAAACCTGTCTACAAACTCATGGAGTAGTTTCGCGTCTCCTTGTTTTATTTTGAATATGTCTTCCATTCTTTTCTCAACTTTTTGTGCACCAGAGTGTGCTTTTATAAATGAATCTGCAAGCTCAGCAAAAGAGTCAATAGAATTTTCAGGGAGAAGAGAATACCAGGTTAGGGCTCATTTGGTAAGTGTTTCCCCAAATTTTTTGACAAGGACTGATTCAATCTCTTGTTTTGTTAAGTCGTTTCCTTTTACTCCAGTAGTGAAAGCAGTCACATAATCACGTGGGTCAATTGTTCCATCATATTTGGTTACGTCAGGCATTTTAAACTTCTCGGGTATAGGCAAGGGTGCCGTACTTGGCTTCCAAGGTTGTTGAGAATACCTATCAACATCAATGCCTTTGATAATAGGCGATACTCCAGGAATTTGTTCGATGCGATCGTTCTGCTCCTTCATCTGTTTCTGCATGGTTAGCAGTAAATTTTGTAATTCAGAGTTATTAGTCATACCTGGTCTTGCTTCGATAAATTCGTTAGGGGTGTCGCCCCTTGCCGAATTTACCAATCCAGACTGAGGATTTTCCTCGGTGACCATATTGTTTAGAGGTTGTGTCAGTGATACAGGAGATGTTGTTGGTAATCCCCTTGAAAATTCTTGCAAAGCTTGTCCCACGTAGTCTGCAATCATTTTCCTTATTTGATCTTGTTCTATCGTCTGCTCATTATGATTGTGGTTGTTGTCAGATCTTCCTGGGGACGGTTCCCTTGAAACACGAGGGGTACCTTGAGGTGATGAAACTGGTGTTCCATTCCTCTGTAGGTTGTTGTCGTTGGAGTTCGACATTGTTTTAGAGGATATCAATGAAAAAATGAACAAAGATTATCAGAATTCCCGGCAACGGAACCAATTTGTTTAACCAATGAATTAGATCCTTTGAACAAATCTATTTCTAGGATGAACACGGGTTACTGATAATCAAGAAAATAATACTAAATAAAGAGAAACGAGTAATAGATAATATTGCAGAAATATATAAAAGCAAAGTAGATTGTATTCGAAAATCAGATGTCATTACAAGTTATATTTCCTTCCTTTATATAGGAGGTTTCTTAATATAACGTTTGGTTCTTGCAATAATTGCTCATTAATGACTAATTATTACATTAATGAGGTGTTACTAAGGGCAACCGTAACTGTTATGTGAATGTTACATAACGTTTGGGCTTTTTATTGGGGATTCCTGAATGTATTCGTAACTCTGTCTAGATTCACTCTAACCGTGTCCCTTCCTTGTCTCGATTAGAGCGAGTTTCCCATAGCTTATGAGCTCGAGGGTTTATTGAATCGTGCCTCTTTGTTCCGTACCTCTTCAAAGAATCACATCCAGCTGTCGTGTTCTCCTGTGTCCACATAACTGGTTGAGTTGTCAAGAGTTGTCTTACGTGACAAACTCTTTTTTACCAATACAAAGTTATTATTAATTTTTATAATCAATTTCTCCTACTAAGTCTTTCTCAATTGACAATATAGCTAATTCGTTTAATATATTTGAGACCTTCGTTTAAACACTTTTTTTGTTGAAGCAACAATAATAGGAGTTATTAAAATTATTCTACAAGTAATATAGGCATTTGAAAATTAATCAATTTTTTTTATTTGATTGAGTATATCGATTAAATTGTTATCTTCTAATTGTAATATTTTCCTTAATATTTTTAATTCAGAAAATAAATCGAAACTATCAATATCGGGTTGATTATTATGATTTAAGGAGCATTCAAGATGAAGGCAACATTTTTTCAAATTTCCATCATCTAGTGATCATAGTTTTTACCACTAAATAGAAAATCAAAAATATTTTCATATGCCTCTAATTGTTTAAATCTATTTTAAAGTGAATAAATAACCTCATCTACTACTCTCTTCCGTCCATAATAAGTGACTTTTTTGGCTTTTATTTTGGTCCAAAATAAGTGTCATTTTATATAAAAGAGAAAGAATTAACTTTATTTGTCTAAATTTTGCCCTTATTTACATACCACAATGTGTCAAGTTAACAACATATAAATTTTACTTAAGGATAATTCAGTCAAAATATATTTTTGTTCTAGGAGTCAGTATTTTCTTAAAGGGCACAACAAAGGTTAAAAAGTCATTTATTATGGACCAGAGGGAGTATGTATAAAAAGTAATCAACTCCAAAGGACTCGTCGAGAGATTTTGAGATTTCACTATTAGCATTGTTTCTTCCTATATATTACACGTTTCTTATGAAATCTGGATTCGATATTAATTTCAAATGCATTTTTCTTGGCATAAATCAAAGCAGTTGCAAATCCTTCATCTATTTATTTGTTAAATAAAGAAATCAAACTTTTTC
>ML407966.1:0-20247 GCA_005239525.1 Nicotiana knightiana | reverse complement strand
GACCCCTGGCGTTTGGGCTCTAACGCCCCCCTAACGCCGGGGGGGCCTGGCGTTATGGCCCTAACACCCCCCCTAACGCCAGGGGGGAGGGCAGGATTTATGGGGTAAATGCCCTCCTAACGCCAGGGGGGGCCAGGCTTCATGGGGCAAACGCCCGGCTATCGCCCGGGCGTCTCCTTTTGCGTATTTTTGACGTATTTGCATCCCTTTAGCTCCGTTTCCATTTCCAATTCACCTACACATGAAATAAACTCCATTAAGCACATAACAAGTGTAATTTTATCATTAATGCTCATAAAATGTAAGGTATATCACATGTTAAACTATGCATTTTAGTCTCGCATCATTAGTCTTGATATTTGCTGGGTACCACTTGGTGTGCTCATACTACATTTCTACACATTTTTGTGAAGATCATGGTTCCACGGTTGTTGTTGATTATGAGCTAGCTAGTCGAGTGTAATTTCACTTGCACTCAGCAGTTTACGGGCATGAGTAGACCCATATGATGTATTATGACTTATGTGAATCGCTGTTTTTGGTTTTCAGGTTATTCAGAATCGATTTGGAAGAACAAATTGCATTGTTGAAGTTTTAAGTTTGAAGAGTTGACCAAGTTTGGCTTCTTGTGAATTTCACCCCATGAACGGAGTCTTGATGGTTCCGATAGGTCCGGATGGTGATTTTGGACTCGGGCGTATGTCCAAATTTGCATTTGGAAGTTTCTAGAAGGTTTAGGCACAAATTTGAAACTTGAAGGTTTGGAAAGTTCATATGTCTAGCCGGAAGTTGACTTTTTGATATGCGATTCAGATTGTGATTTCGGGAATTGGAATGGCTTCATTTTGTCATTTGGGACTTGTGTGAAAAATTTGGGTTCATTCCAAGTTGATTTGGTATGTTTTGACGCGAGTTTCGGAAGTTGAAAGTTCTTTAAGTTTGATTTGAGGCGCAATTCGCCGTATCGATGTTGTTCTTTGTGATTTGAGGCCTCACGTAGGTCTGCGTTATGTTATCGTACTTGTTGGTATGTTTGGACGGGATCACGAGTGGCCCGAAAGAGTTTCGAACGAGGTTCTAATCATTTGCATTTCATGTTGAATTGCTGAGGAGTTGTTGGTTCTGGTGTGATCGCATTTGCGGCTACTTTTGCACAGGCGCGATGGTCGTAGAAGCAACATTGTAGTCGCAGAAGTGGGGTGAGAACGGGACGAGGAGGCCCGCAGGAGCGGAGAAAAAGGCGCAGGTGCGTCGAGTGGAAGCACAAGTGCGTCAAGTGGAAGCGCTGGTGCGGGGAGTCTTTGCAGAAGCGGATTTTAATACCGCGGGTGCGGGGGTTGCTGGGCAAGGCTATATTTCGCAGAAGCAAAGTTTTTCCGCAAATAACCGCATATACGAATATGCTGGGCAAAAACTATAAAATTGAGGTTTTGGTTCTTTCATCATATTTTGAGATGTGGGACTCAGATTGAGGCGATTTTTGGAGAAAGTTTCATCACAGGGATTAGGGTAAGTGTTCTACACTTAGTTTTGATCTTATTTCATGAATCTATTTTAATTTTCGCAATTGGTTGATGAATTTTAAAGAGAAATTGGGGGCTTTAGCCTAAAGTTCCATAATGTGAATTTCTGAGTTTTGAACATCGATTTGGAGTCAGATTTGAGTGAATTTAGTATGGTTAGACTCGTAATGGAATGGGTTGTCGGATTTTGTGAGTTAAGTCTGGTTCCAGGGCGCGGGCGCGGGCCCGGGTGTGAGGTTTGGCCGGCTTTGGGTTTTGATTAAGGATTCGACCTTTATCATTTGGAATCGTTTCCTTGGGCTTTATTTGATATGTTTGAGTTTCTTTTGGATAGTTTCAAGCCGTTCGGAGGTCGGTTCGCGCGAGATGACATTTTTGGAGCATCACATGGCTTACTCTGTACTGGAATTGGCTTACCCTGAATTACGTGCTATGTGATTGGTGCTGAGGTGACGTACCTACTAGGTAATGGGTGTATTGTCGTGCACCGTGTGGTATGGTGTAGTTACCCAATCTTACTTGTAACTATGTAATTTCTACGTATTTGAGCTATTGAGTTGTGATCCATGCTAGAATCCATGTATAGGCTACATGCTTATCCTATTGGGACCCACTGAGGTCATTTCTGCTGTTGAGCGTGAGCTATCTGCTTTCATTGCATTACATACTCAGTCATACGCATTCATATGCACATCATATCTCAGTCTCTGTTAATATTTATTGATTCATCACATCGTTATTTTTGGGATGATATTTCATGAAATTGAGAGCCCAAAAGACTGGAGAGATTGATGATTGAGTGAGGCCGAGTGCCTGATTGTGAGGATATTTGTGGGATCGGGTTGCACGTCACAACATGTTTCATTGATTTTATGACATGATTGGCTTGATATAGCGCTTGGGCTGAAAGAGCCCTTCCAGATTCTCTACATGCTTCCAGCATTTTTTGAGGTGTTAGGCACTCTTCAAGGTCCACAACATTAGCAGAGTTGCAGAGACATATCACTTAGGTTGACATGGTAAGCACATATACATACTTAGCTTTTTCAGAACAACAAGTTTATAGGAAAGCAGCCAAAGTTAGCCTAAAAGAGACTCAAAACTAGGAATCTAAGGCATGAAGGTCTAATGGATTCATAGTTAGAGAGTGGTAATTAGACATAGTAAACAAAAAAGTAGGCATTGTCTACGACAGGCAACAGGCAGCCTAACATGCTGAGTATAACACAAAGATTCCAAGGTCAAAGCATTCATGGTGAATATGAGGGCCATGTGACACTTGAGAGGGTCAGAATTAACAATAGGCAAAGACTATATTATCACATAAAGGCTAGATGTTGAATTTCATCTTATAGGCTATAAGTAATATCAAGCAACACAGTATTGAAACACACATTAAGCTCATAATTGGTTGTCACCACAATTAGGATTTGGTCATATTTAAAGTATTAGAACACATTAGTTGGTCTGTCGTAAGGATGCAGAACCAAGTAGGGAGGAATTCAAGGGGAATAGAAGGTAAAATGCATTGGAACACACATTGGGGTAAACATGCTTGAGAGTCAGAATCAAAGTTAAAGTTAGGCAAGTTCAGCTACCAGGGAAAGATGGAGATTCAAAAATAACATCAAATCAAACAAGGATACAAGTAACAACATGCTGATTTACAGAAGTTTCAAGGATATAACATGCAAAACAGGACTTCAATAAAAGGAATGAAATTGCGAGGGCTAAAGGTACTTACCAATTAATAATTGACAAGTGGGTAAACAAAGAACAGTTTCAGCAATATCTCAAATGTCAGTAGCAAAACGAATAGTAGAACCCCAAAATCTCAATGCGTCAGAGTTCCCAAGGGTTTCGGATGAACCCCGGGCAGTGCTCGCTATGAGAAAAGTCGAATAATCGAATTTCGGTGGCCTTGGATTTCAGCCGGCCAAGCGTTTAAGTTTTAGAATAGTGCAAGACAAGAAAGAACAAGAAAGAGAGTAGTAGTTTTTTTAGCGACTAGAGTCTGTCCAAAGGGGAAATTGGGGTAAGGTTTATATAGTGGCAAAATTAAACGAACAAACAAGGAAACATAATAAATAAAACAAAAATAAGGAAAAAGAAGCATGCAAAAATCAATTCAGAATCAAATTAGGAGAAAAACCGAGTAAACCCTAGTTCAAAAGAGAACACAAATAGACAAAGAATATCACTGAATCAGACCCATATAGCCTGGTTGTGAGTGTATATAGACGAAATATCGTCAAGTCTCGCAGATTGAGGACGATTGCTCATAACTCAAGGCTTGGTACTTGCCAAAAATAGGCAAGTACTAGGTGATGCTAAAATCGGGTAAATAACAAGATGACAAAACTTATAAGGTAAGGGAATCATGGTTTCTTCCATTTTAGGGTATGAATCAGAGATAAATAAGGGAGGCGGCTATTAGGGTTTCAGAGAAGAAAGAAGAGGAGGATTGAGAGTGTATAGAGGCGGTGGCTTAGAGAGATGATAGGGTTTTGGGGTGAGTTTGATTAATTAAATAGGGAGAGTGAATGAGGGACGTTGATCTTGAGAGATCAACGGCCATGATTTAAAAATAAATGGGGCGGGTCATAAAAATGAGTACCGACTGGGGTATTAAAGGGCCGTTTGGTTTGGGCCGGGGGCTATAGGGATAAGGGATTGGACTACATTTGGTCCGAGAATTACTTAAAACTGAGCCATAATTTAAGTACACAAAAATTATCAAAAATTAATTTATAAAAGTAATTAATAAATAATAATAAAAATTATTTATGCAATAAAATGATTGAAAATAATAACCTAGCATTATAAAAATATAAAATGTTATTTTGGCATAAATAGTATAATAAAAGTGCAACTATGCATGAACATAAGTTATTATTGCAAACTTATATAAATAACTAAAATATAGGCATAACCCATGTAAAATGTTTTAAAACATGTATGTGGGTGTAAGAAATAACAAATTAGATTGATTAATTCATTGAAAATGATTTAAAGGAATAATTAGTCAATATTCAAGTAATTTAAATGAAAGAAAATTAATTTTAAAGCTCTAAAAATTATGGAAAATACTTGTATAAATCTTGTAAATTAAATAATTAATGAAAAATGACATTTTGAAGATATATATACTATTTTGAAAAATGTGAGGGAAAAATTGGGTATTAACAGCTGCCCCTCTTTACCCGGGAATGATGAAAGAGTTGTCGGGTAAAGAAAATAATGACCAATTTTGGCCGAATTGAGTGAGGATGATGTGGTTTGAAAAATGGGGCTGAACCCTGATTCCTGAGTTGCCTACATATCCCTGGTATTACGGGAATCATGTCATGTGTAGTTCTGGATCCAACGGCGAACGAAAGCGATGGAGTTATTATAAGAGGGTAATGTTGCAGGTAACGAATAATTTAGGGCGGAGCTATGGATGAGAATTTTGGACATTACGGGTGTATCACAAGGCTGATATTTTAACGGTTATAGAGTAGTGGTAGTCAAAGGATGTGAACATTGTGAACAAAAACTTGAGCGAAGATTGCTCCTGTTTGTAGAATGGTTACCTCCCGAATTACCTGCAAAATTTAAAACACAATGCATGCGAATTTATATGGGTTATTGAGAAAATTTAAACATGATGAAAATTCCCTTTGGACCATGAGAGTTGTCTTTTGACGATGAGGATGATGTCCTTAGACCATGACGTCCTGGACCATGAAGCGTATGATAAGGGATTCGCATGCCATGAAATTGTGTCTTGGGCCTTGAGGATGATGCCTCCGGACTATGATGCCTTTGAATAGTGATGCACAGTTTTGAGAGATCCTCATGCCATGGAATTGTGTCTTCCGGCTATGAGGATGGTGCCTTCAGACCATGACGCCTTCGGACAAAATGGTGATGTTCCAGCCTATGAAATGCAGAAATATGATGCTTAGTCATATGCGAGGGTGAGACAAGACAAGGCTTATTCTTATATGAGATGAGGGTAGTGCTTGTTTTTTGAAAAGGAGAGGCCAGGCTTAGCTTTATGCGATAGTGAGGGCAGTATTTTTCCCTATGCAGAGGAAGCCAATGCTTAGCCTTATGCAATTTCAGAGGCAATGCTTAGCCTCATGCAAGAATGGAGATAATGCTTAGTCTCATGCAGAGAAAGGTAGTGCTTAGCCTTATGAAATTACGGAGGCAATGCTTAGCCTCATGCAAGAAATGGAGACAATGCTTAGTCTCATGCAGAGAAAGGCAGTGCTTAGCTTTATGCAATTACAGAGGCAATGATTAATCTCATGTAGAGAAAGACAATGCTTAGCCTCATGCAATTTCAGAGGCAATGCTTAGCCTCATGCAAGAAATGGAGACAATGCTTAGTCTCATGCAGAGAAAGGCAGTGCTTAGCTTTATGCAATTACAGAGGCAATGATTAATCTCATGTAGAGAAAGGCAATGCTTAGCCTTATGCAATTACGGAGGAAATGCTAAGCCTCATGATAGAAATGAAGACAATTCTTAGTCTCATGCAGAGAAAAGCAGTGCTTAGCCTTATGAAATTACGGAGGCAGTGCTTAGCCTCGTGCAAGGAACGAAGACAATGCTTAGTCTCATGCAAAGAAAGGTTGTGCTTAGCCTTATACAAGAAAAGAAATGACATGTTGCGAGAGAGTAAAGTATTTCTTAGCTTGATGTGTTTGCGTTTAGTAACTTGTCATCATGAAGGTATGTATTTGCGAATATTACTAGTTGTCTATCGTACATGCATTCAAAGGAAAATTGTGATTTTTTGCGGGGGACGGTTGGTTCGTGCTCTTGATTCCCCACTTTGCCTTCATTCCTGTCCTGGTGTCCTGCTTGAGTTACCCTAGGTAACATTTGGCTGCCGTAGAAACAAAGTTTTCGAAAAGCTTGTATGCACTTGATAAAATTATTTGCAAAAGTGTAGTTGTTTAAAATATATGATAATGGATGAGATCAAATAATTTAGATGAACCGGTGACTACGACACATTTAGAGAAATTGCAACCTCTTTGCATTAGAATTTAAATGCATATTAATGCATATTCCTGACAATACATTCTCTGGCTGTTACACACGTGAAAAAATAGGACAAACTTGATATCCTTCCCCAGTTTTTGATCATGGGGAAATGAAGATTTTATTAGATTGTGACCGAACCCACAGGGTTGCCTACATATCCCCTCTTAAACGATAATCAGGTCAAGCAGTAATTCAATTACATCGAATGGAAAAATGCAAACAATCTTAAACATAGTATCTCTTGACTGCGTTTGAATTGATAGGTTTCGGTCCAATCTCTCAGTTTATTTTTGCAAGTATAAGTGCTCCTCCTGTTAGTACCCAATGAACCATGTAGGGGCCTTGTCAGTTGGGTGAGAACTTCCCCTTGGCTTCATTCTGATGTGGGAAGATTTGCTTTCGTACCAATTACCCCGATGTGAATTTCCTTGGCCTGACCCTTTTGTTGAAAGAAATTTCCATTCTATTTTGGTAGAGTTTTTCGTGACATACTGCATTCATTCTTTTCCCATCAATGACAGCTAGTTGTTCATAACGGCTTCGTATCCATTCTGCATCGCTGGGCTCAACTTCTTGTATGATTCTTAGAGAAGGGGTTTCTAATTTTGCAGGAATAATAACTTTAGTACCATAAACCAATAGGTAGGGAGTGGCCCCAATTGATGTGCGGACTATGGTACGAAGTAAAGAAAATGACAGCTTCTCGTGCCATTGTTTGTAATTTTCCACCATTTTCCTCAATATCTTCTTGATGTTCTTGTTGGCGGCTTCTACGACTCTGTTCATTTGTGGCCTATATGTTGTGGAGTTCCTATGTTTGATCTTGAATGTTTCACACATGGATTTCATCAAATCGGTGTTTAAATTGGCGGCGTTGTCAGTAATGATTGACTATGGTACACCAAATCGACAAACAATACTGTCCCGGACGAAATCCGCTACAACCTTCTTAGTGACAACTTTATAAGATGCAGTTGCAACCCATTTTGTGAAGTAGTCTATGGCCACCTGAATGAACCTATGCCCGTTTGAAGCAGCAGACTCGATTGGGCCGATGACATCCATACCCCAAGAGGAGAAAGGACAGGGTGAACTTGTTGCATTGAGTTCATTGGGTAGTACTCGTATCATGTCATCATGTATCTCGCATTTGTGACACTTCTGAAAATACTTAATGCAGTCTGTTTCCATAGTCATCCAGAAATACCCAGCTCTTAGTATCTTCTTGGCTAAGATAAAGCCATTCATGTACGGTCCGCAAGTTCCGAGATGTATTTCCTCGAGCAATATGGATGCCTCCTTGGAATCGACACATCGTAGTAATTGATAGGTAGGGATTTTGACAGCTTATTTTCTCTCTTTTACTTGCGTTTTAGCTCAAAAACACTTAAAGGTATTCCCGAGAACTAATGAAATGTGCTTTCTTACAAGAATATTGGGATACGAGCCAAAAAAGTGAAAACCAACTCAAAAAGGAGTCAAAATTGGACATGGACTAAAACAATGCAAAAAGGGATACAATTCGGACCGCATAATACTATGTGCAGCTGCAAACAATGAAGTTCTAATGTTGGATTTTCTTTAGAGAATGCGGATTGGACAATTATGTGCGGCCACAAAAGAAGAGATAAAGTTTTATTTTAGGCCATCTAATGATATGCGGTCTGCACGATTATTGTGCGGCCGCAGGATCCAAAGTGCGGCCGCACTCACAAATGTGCAGTCCGCAGAAGAAGGTCCATCCTCAGTCCAATCTCAAGTATGCGTCCGTACTCATAAATGAGTGGTCCACACAAATAGATGAAGTGCTGCCACATCCCAGTTCTATACGAACGCAGAGAGTCCAATTGGCTAGTCAATCTCAACATGCAGATCGCACACAAAATTGTGCAAACGCACAACCTCCGCTAGGGCATTTTTGTCAGATATTTTCAGCTTAGTATTCATACAACTTTTTGTCATTTTTAGGTTATGTTGTATCAGTGTAGTGCACCTAAGCCATTTTTCTTTATTGTATTGACTAATATTGTATTATATTAGCTTCTAAACTTTAGATTTTCTTTCCATAATCAATTATTATGCATCCTATCTTAATTTCTTCTTTTATTTCTTCATTTTCTATGAGTAGTTAAACCCTTAGCTAGGGTTTTGAAATATCCATTTGAACTTGAGAAAGCCAAATCGGGCAGAATCACTCAAACTAACGAGAGGTATAGAGTGAGTAATTAAGTGTGATTTCTATATTGTACCCCAATCAACCAAACATTCCGTAAAGCTCTAAATCTGTTGGGTAACAAACTAGGAGGAAGTCGCTACCCTAGATCTTTTATCATTTGAAAAACATCCAAAACAAAATATATCGTCTCTTAGTTTTACAATTGCAATCAACATCTTAAATTAGAAGTAGAAACAACAATCAAGAATGTGGAAGTGTAATTTAGGGAATATCATACACCCACACTAGGTGTATAAATAATCCAAATTCTAACTCTCTGAGGATTTGACCCCGACTTGTGTTGGGTTTTTATTAATTCTTCGACAGACTCACTACCTATATTTGTGGTGTGAGTTTGGGCGAGATCAATATTTGGCACCGTTGCCAGGGAGTTAAACGGATTTAGCTATATATCTAGTTTTTTTTGTGATTTGTCTTTCTTTTTGTTCGAGTCACTAATTTAATTTTTGAATTGCTTATAGTTACGAGAATGGATCTCAACAATAAGCCCATCGGGAATTTGCCATTGGGAAAGTAAATGGACGATGATCAAGGTGATGAGGTTCATCCCGAACCTCANATAATATTCCCCCCCCCCCATCTCCATCAAGAGCGGCAGCGCACCGGGTGTTTCCGAACGAGGGTTATGCTAGTGCTATAGTCCCACGCCATATTAGGGCGGGCAACTTCCAAAACACCAATGTGATGATTAAACTACTTGAGAAAAGGGGTTTCTTCACCGGGGCTCCAAGCCAAAATGCTTACAAGCATCTCAAGGGGTTCGTCGATACTTGTTTCGGGAGCAAGCAAACAAATGTTTCCGAGGATGCACTGCGTTTGAGGCTATTTCCCTTTTCTCTACGAGGAAAGGCATTGGACTGGTTAGAGAGATTACCCAATCATTCCATCCATACATGGGATGACTTGGCCGAAAAATTCATTGCCAAATTCTTCTCTCCGAGGCACATGGCTACACTATAGGATAAAATTCTAGCATTCAAGCAAGAGCCCAATAAGCCATTGCACGATATTTAGGAAAGATATCATACCATGGTTAAAGAGTGCTCGAATAATGATATGATCGAGGCTATTATACAACAAATATTCTACATGGGGATCAACACAACAAATCAATGTGTGGTAAATCAACTCGCCGGCGGAAACTTCATGAACACTCCTTATGCCAAAGCTTGTGAAATTTTGGATGAGATGGGCGGATACCTCGTCGGCGTGGCAAAGTAGGGCCAACGTTCCTCAAGGTGACCCAAATGTCATTCACCTACACAAGGAGCTACATAATCATGGGCAAGCTATTGCCGAGTTGACAACCACAATGAATCAATTGGACAAAGCTCAGCTTCAACAAGTTCAAGGGCCGAAACAAGTGAACGCAATGAAAGGTGTGAATAAGATGATGAACAAGAGACGACAAAAAGGTCAACAAGTAAAAAATCATCCGGAACAATTTGTGCAAGATAATAGTGGGTATGACCAAGGTGGTTCATACTATGAGCAAGAAGAAGAAGTGCAATATATCAACAATTATCAAGGTCAAAGAAATAATGCTCAAGGACAAAATCAACAACAATGGAGATCACAAGGAAATCAAGGTAATTGGAACAACCAAGGCCACCAAGGTAGATGGAGTGGTGGTAACAACAATCAAGGTAATTGGGGAAATAACATTAATCAAGGAAATTGTAGTAATCAAGGTAACCAAGGCAATTGCGGAGGCAATAATCAAAGCAACTAGGGAGGCAACAATCAAAGCAATTGGGGTGGAAACAACCAAGGGGGTTGGAACAATAATAACCAAGGGAATTAGGGGTCGGGATTTCAAAGGGCCATGATGTATCAACAACCAAGCAACCCACCTCCATATCCGTCTCAAGGTTCTAGTTCTTCCAATAAAGAAATGGACGAATTGAATATGTTCAAACAAATGATTGAGAAAATTGCTGAATTATCCTCCCACAACACTTTTATCCGAAATTTGGAGGTTCAACTTGGCCAAATCTCACAAGCTTTGAACACTCGTCCTAAGGGGGCACTACCTAGTGATACGGTGGTGAACCCGAAGGGTGGAAAAAATACAGGACATGTCATGTCCGTAACCACACAGAGTGGAAAATGTGGGGAGGCAAGTGCCTCAAACCAAAGAAGAGGTTTGGATGATGATGTGTTGGTTCTAGAAGATGACATTCCAAGAAATGAGGTTCAAGCTAATGAAGAGGTGATAATTTACATTGATGAAAGTGTGTAGGAGATACAAGAAGAAGTGAACTCGTCTAGGGAACACGTGATTGACATACCGGAACCGGTAGTGCAAAAGGCCAAAGCACCAATGCCAAGGCCTCCTCCTCCATATCCTCAAAGACTCGCAAAGAAAAATAGTGAGAACCAATTCAAAATGTTTATTGATATGATGAAGAGTTTTTCCATTAATGTGCCATTGTTTGAAGCGTTGGAACAAATGTCGGGGTATGCAAAGTTCATGAAGGATTTGGTAACAAAGAAAACATCAGTGAATTGTGAGACTATCAAAATGACACATCAAGTGAGTGCTATTGTGCACTCAATGGCACCGAAATTGGAAGATCCCGATTCTTTCACAAACCCTTGCACTATTGGGAGCGCCGACTTTGCCAAAACATTATGTGATTTGGGGGCAAGTGTCAACTTCATGCCCTACTTTGCGTTAAAATAATTGGTAATTGGGAAAACAAGACCCACATCTATGAGGTTGCAAATGGCGTATCAGACTATAAAAAGTCCATTGGGTATCATTGATGATGTGTTAGTTCGTATTGATAAGTTCATCCTTCCGACAGACTTTGTGATTCTTGACTGTGAGGTTGACTATGAGGTGCCTATTATCTTGGATAGACCTTTCCTTGCAACGGGGAAGGTTCGGGTGGGTGATGAAAAAGTGGTTTTCCATGTGTGCAAATCGATGAGGAAACCAAATAGCAACGAAGTTTGTTCATTCGTGGATTTAGTGACCGAAGTAATTGTTGATGATACTAGTGATGTGATGAATGTTAAGGATACCTTGGAAGCTGTGTTACTTAATCATGATGAGGATGAGAAGGAACGCTTTGTAGAATGTGTCAATGCTCTGCAAGGAATGGGGTCATATACTTATGAACCCCAAAAATTTTCCTTAGATCTTGAGAATTGGAAGACTCCTCCAACAAAGCCCTCAATAGAGGAGCCTCCCACTTTGGAGTTAAAGCCTTTGTCTTCACATCTCAGGTATGAGTTTATTGGCTCTTGTTCCACTTCACATGTTATTCTTTCCTCTTTCTTGACTAACGTGCAGGTAGATTCTACTTTAGCATAACTCCAAAAGAGGAAGAAAGCTATAGGATAGACATTGGCGAGATATTCGGGGTATAATCCCCGCCTTTTGGATGCACAAGATTATTTTGGAGGAGGATGTCAAACCCTCCGTGGAACATCAAAGAAGATTAAATAAAGCAATGCAAGAGGTAGTGAAGAAGGAGATCATCATGGTTGGATGTCAGGTTATTTACCCCATTTCCTATAGCTCGTGGACTTCTCCGGTGCAATGTGTCCCAAAGAAAGGGGGCATGACTTTGATAACAAATGACAAGAATGAATTGATCCCCACAAGAACTGTCACCAGGTGGAGAGTGTGCATGGACTATAGGAAGCTTAACAGAATCACCTGGAAAGAGCATTTTCCGCTTACATTTCTTGATTAGATTCTTATTGCTCTTGAGGACCAAGAGAATACCACTTTCACTTGTCTCTATGGTACTTTCGCATTCTCACAGATGCCATTTGGGTTATGCAATGCACCGACGACTTTACAATGGTGTATTTTGGCCATCTTCACCAATATGGTGGAGGACTTTCTTGAGGTTTTCATAGATGATTTTTCCGTGGTGGGGAATTCTTTTGAAAAGTGCTTGGACAACTTGGACAAGGTATTGGCAATATGTAAAGAAACAAACTTGGTTTTGAATTGGGAGAAATGCCACTTCATGACCGAGGAAGGCATTGTCCTTGGACACAAAATTTCAAAGCATGATATTGAGGTTGATGAAGCCAAAGTTGAAGTGATCTCCAAACTCTCTCCCCCTGCATCCGTGAACGGAGTGAGGAGTTTCTTAGGTCATGCGAGGTTCTATCGCTGATTCATCAAGGATTTTTCTAAGGTGGTAAACCCCTTGTGCAAACTTTTGGAGAAGGATGCCAAGTTCCATTTCAACGAAGATTGTATGAAGGCATTCGAATTGCTCAAGTATAAGTTGACCGACTTTGGTAGGGTATAAATAGGGCTTTTCACCATTATTCATACTTTAAGCTCTCTGAACTCCCAAGCCCTAGAAACACTATGCAACCCAAAACAATTGTTCACAAATCTCACTCAATTCATCAAGCTAGATTCTTACATGCATCATTCACTACTGGTATGTTCAATTCATGTAGATTTTTATTCATTTTTCTCTATTTTTGTTTTTGTTTTCTTTGATTAGTGTAGTTAATTTTAGGCCTAAAAATGTCAAATGGGCTTAATTTGTGCTTCAAAATCATGTGGGTAGATTCATACATGTTCATTAGGGACTCGGTAGACCACCAATCTTGTTAATTTGTGCACACCATGCTTAATTTGTGAAAACATTGCAAGAACCCTAAGTTTAGAGCCGTCAGTGTTCAAATTGTGCAGCCGCACACATTTTTTTGCGGTCCGCATAATTGGTGAGTACGGATTTGTGGTGTGTTTGAATTGTGCAGACTACACTCAAAATTTGGCGGTCCATAGAGAAAGTGTGTGGCCGCATAAAAATGTGTGCGACTGCACTCTAAAACATCAGAGAATCAAAAATTACATGTTGGACTTGTGCAGCCACACTCAAAATTGTGCAGTCTGTACTTGAGGATGTGCGGCCACACTCACAATTATGCGGTTCGCACTCCACTGTTTGTGGCCGCACTTCAAAAATTGTGCAGTCCGCACTAGACAGTCTGCAGCCGCACTCAGAATTGTGCGGTCCACACTGTCTCTTTGATGACTGATTGTCTGCAACCGTTCTTCAACTGTTTACATGCTTTGAATTCAACTGACATATGTATCTTGTATTTCGGACAATGGTTAGATCACGTGGTCGACGCGATACATCGAAGGGGAGAGGTGAATCCTTCCGAGGCAGGGGAAAAGGAACTCACCCTCTTGGAGTGCAATCAAAACCTATTGCCAAGAAGCCGATCATCGGTATAGGAAGGGACACAGAGAACTCAGAATCCAGCTCTTATGAACCATCAAGAGAAGCCTGTGAGGGCTAGTCTATGGAGGTCCAAACTGAGCCCCAGTCCTAGCCACCTCAACCCACTGGGCACTATCAATTGCACAATGAGCCTACAAACAGTTCTTCTGCTGATTTTGATGCGGGAAGCTAGGGTTCCCATCCCTCCTCTTCACTTACTCCTCCGGAACCTATTGATGTCGATGATGATGATGTCCCGGATGACGGGAGAGGGGGACACACTCAAGTGGGTGGTC
Source organism: Nicotiana knightiana (assembly GCA_005239525.1). NCBI lineage: Eukaryota > Viridiplantae > Streptophyta > Magnoliopsida > Solanales > Solanaceae > Nicotiana > Nicotiana knightiana. The sequence goes on along the minus strand of ML407966.1, from coordinate 5,936 downwards.
TTGAGAGGGCAAAGAAGAGGTAAATATGGGCAGATAGATTTTTCAGCCTGTCAGTATTTAATAGATTCTGGGAGTTGTTGCCCATGAGGTCTCTCACACTTGAGCGACAATTTTTGATGAAGGATTTGGATGTTCATAATCCGAATATCCTTAGACAGTTCGAGGAGCGCAAGTGATGGAAGTGATTCACTCACCCGGTCTTGGATGCAAATGAGCACTTGGTCAGGGAGTTCTACGCAAATGTAGCTCACATCAAGAAGGGGACGAAAGTGACGAGAGTGAGAAATTTGAATGTTCGTTTCAATGTTGTCTCTTTGAATGCTTATGTGGGTTTTGAGCAAGTGGAGACACTCTGGGTGAAGAAGCTCGCCTTTGACTAGATGAGATTTTAGCTGCCCGAGTACAACCACCACCATGAATCGCAGCAAGATTTCCTATCCGCCGGGCCACCCGCAATTTCAAAGCTAAAGGGTGGCAAACCTTTGTGTGTAGCAGGATTGATCCGAGCTTGAATGAAAACATCTTCCCACTTCCCCGTGCAGTTCCAGTGGCTTCTATTATGGTGGGGGTACCCGATCAATGTGGGTGCTATCATGTCAACCAACATCACATTGGCGGTCCAGAAAAGTGAAAATTCATACCCGTATTCGAACACCCTCACAAAGTACTTCAATGATGCAAAGGTGGAGCCAGGGCCATATGACACAAAAGTAAAAGCTAAGAGGCCTTTTTCATGGTATCACTTGCAGGGTGCAGACAACCCATAGTTCAAGGGTAAGGACACTACCACTGTTGGTCAGTCTGACGAGCCATCGGTGGTAGGTTTAGAGGCTGATGCTGAGTAATCGGCAGCTCCCATGACTTCCACAGCAGCCAGACCTTCCACCGGGACAGCCGCCATGCCACCACCTTCATCCTCTAGTCCACCAAGTTTAGTTCTACTTCCATCCTCATCCACCTATCCTCTCACTGTGTTGCGAGTCTCCCAGACTTAGGCGAGCCTCAACAACTGAATGCAGACAACCACTACTAAGTTGTCTGACATATCCAGTATTATTGCTGTGCAGTCCTTTACTCCAGTGTCACAGGTACCTCCGTCAGTGGAGGAAATATTCAAGAAGATTCTGGACAACCAGAAGACTATCATGGACACTCTAGTAGATCAGGGGGGGTGCCATTGAGGAGTTGGCCAAGAAAGTGAAGAAGATGAGAAAGTCCTAGGCTTCGAAGAAAGAAGTGGAGTGTTTGAGACAGGAGGTGAAGAAGTTAGCGGCATCAAGTGATTTCCCCTTTGATCTACTGATGGAGACAAGTCCATCCGTACCAGCTGACCCAGCAACACCATCAGTAGAGGCATCAGCTGAGCAGTCTGACGAGCCAGATCTTACTACCCCTATTGCTGAGGAGATGTTTCAGCTGCTCACCAACCCTGTTGTCCCTCAGTCCAGAGATGATGACATTCATTTAGAGGAGACCGAGAGGGGTGATGCTGCCAGTCACCCCGAGAACACATAGGTATTTTTCTTTACTCTCTACCCTCTTATGTTTTGATGTTGCTAAGCATTAAGGACAATGCTTATTCTTTTTCTGGGGGTGGTCTATTTGGGTAATTTTAATGATTTGGATGACTGTTGATGACATATGATTACATTTGGGCTTGTAATAACTTTAATACTCTTTTTCGTTTTTCTTTTCTATTTATTCTCCCCCATTATGTATATAATCCTCCCTCTTATATATATTCATTTCCTTTACTTTCAGTAGTTTATTTCATATATTCTTCGTTTTTCTTTCGTGAAGTATAGCTTCTTAGTTACTTTATTAGCTTCTTTTTGATTTTTTAGCTTCTTTATATGTTTTAGTGAACAATAAGCCTTTGGTTTTCTTAATTCCACGGTTTTTTCCAAAGATGTGTCTTGCGTGAACCGGGTGGCTCTTCCCAACGATGGATGGCGTGACAACCTTCTTAAGGGATTGAGTCAGTTTTTTATGTTTAGATAGAAACAAGCAGTGTTAATGAATAAATAAAGTTTGAGAATGCTTCACTTGGTACCAACACACTTAACTATGAGCTTATGGTTAAAAACAAGTTTTTTTGGTAAAGAAATAGCTCTAGTTAGTGACCTTGTGACTCTTGTGATGACTTAGGCAATCATCACGTGGTTTAGTAGAACCATTAAAGATTTTAAATCTTGAATGCGATTGTTATGGGCCCTCGACTCTATTCTTTTTAACAATCCGGTTGTGTGAGAGGTGAGGTATCTTGTTACAAGTCCAAGTAGCTGTGCGAACGGTCTAGAACTTGCCCTGGATGTGTTTCCAGGCGAAATTCTAAGTTAGCTTGGCTTGATAAGTGATTGTAGGCTCTCCTTGGCTCGTTTTGAAACCTTCCATGGGACACCAATGATATCATCCTTAGTAAACCCTTTTGAGCCTAAAGCTTTTTTATTCGATAACCACATTACAAGTCTTTAACCGTTTTCTAATGACTCTCTCTTGGCACCCGACTTTTCTTTAGCACTCATGTGATTCAAAAGGCAAAAACATAAGTTTAGGGGAGAGACAACAAGTTTAAAATGGTTTCAAAGCACAAAAAAACAAAAGAAATGAAGAAGAGGAAAAGGCAAAGAAAAAGAAAGGAATAACAAAGAAAAACACAAAAAAAAGTGAATAGTGTGAAAGGGTTGAAAAGATGCAAAAGAAAGCAAAAGTGCAAAGCATGGAGAAGGCAAAGAAGGAGATTGTGAGTAGTATGACAAAGAAAGAATGATGTCAAGTATCTCTAGCCCCCCTAAGGGAAAAGAAAATGACTAAAAGAGTCAGCAAAGCATGAGCAAACAAGAGAATATGAAGTGCTAAAGGAAAGATGAACCGATTACAATCTGATACTTCCCTCCTTAGTCCAAAAGCCTTCATTACATGCCGAAAAAGCCCTACGTGATTTCAAGCCGAGCAAGCTTACATTAGTGGTGCATGAAGGCAAGCATATGGTACTTAGAGATAGGGTTGTAACATTCTTTTGAGAGTGATGAGCGAGTCTTTCTCGAGTCATTGTTTTGAATTCTTCATTCGTGAGTGAGATGAGCTTCCTGAGAATATAGGAGGAAGAGTTTGGGATCAACAACGACTCGCAAGAAAATTTTACGGGTCTTTACATCCTCCCCCCCTTAAAAATCATTCGTCCTCAAATGAAGATTTTGGAAATCAATTAGTTTTGAAAGCATGATATGCAAACTTCCAGATTTTCACTAACTCCAATATTTATGAAAAATTTCGCCAGAGTTCCCTTTGTAATTAGACCTACATACTTGTCATAGAGCCCCCGAAACACATTTCCAAGCACCATTACACAATTTTAATCATCCAATAACTCACACACAACGTTGTTACCTCAACAATTTGCAAATATTCAATCATTTTGTCAACTACACATAGCTCTTTCTTCTTGTACCACAAATTTGCACATGATTCACATTCTTGCACATAACTTGGTCATTTTAATGAGTCTCATACAACCCAAGCACCTCAATATACCATATTTATTTCAATTAATCATTACCAACCTACACTACTATTAATCACTTACCTAAAACATATGTTTCACAAAACTTTCATTTACTTCAAGGGTTGAACACTACCCAAATAGTAACAGCGGATTCAGTTTCAGCACACATTGGGAAATTACAACAATGAGGCAATTAGGGGAAGATGGGGTGCTTTTTCACAAAACTGAACATAAAATATAACTTGCTTAGAGATGACAGTTCTGACGAACACTACTAGACTTATTCAAACAAATGGGGATATTATTCTTTCATCATATCTTCCGCTTCCCACGTGGCTTCCTCAACGTGTTGACTTCGCCACAACAGTTTAACTGAAGCAATTTCTTTGTTCCTCAATCTACGAACTTGTTTATCAAGAATTGCAACTGGAACCTCATCATACGATAGTTCTTCATTAATCTTATTAGTCTCAACTGGCACGATGGCTGATGGATCTCCAACCACTTTCTTCAACATAGACACGTGGAACACCGGGTGCACTAATGACAATTCAGGGGTAATTCAAACCTATAAGCCATTTGTCCTATCCTTTGAGACATCCGATATGGCCCGACATACCTTGGGCTCAATTTTCCTTTGTTCCCAGACCGCATCACTCCCTTCATGGGAGATACCTTCAAGAATACCCAATCATCTACTTGGAATTCCAATTCCATTCGATGAACGTCCGCATAGGATTTTTGACGGCTCAGAGCGGTTTTCATCCTCTCTTGAATGACTCTGACTTTTTCCAACACCTGGTGCACAAGATCTGGCCCTAATAATTCTGCTTCACCAACCTCGAACCACCCAATCGGAGATCTATACCTTCTTCCGTACAATGCCTCAAATGGGGCCATCTGAATACTAGCGTGAAAGCTGTTATTGTTAGCGAATTTGATAAGCGGTAAATGATCATCCCAACTACCCTTGAAGTCCAACACACAAGCTCGTAACATATCTTCAATCGTCTGAATAGTCCGTTCTGCCTGACCATCAGTCTGCGGATGGAAAGCCGTGCTGAGATTTACCTGAGTACCCAAACCTTGCTGAAATTTCCTCCAAAAATTATTCGTGAACTGGGCTCCTCAATCTGAGATAATAGAAACTGGAGTACCATGAAGCCTGACTATTTCCTTGATATACAACTGAGCGTACTGTTCTGCAGTATCTATGGACTTGACTGGCAAGAAGTGAGCTGATTTCGTGAGCCGATCCACTATCACCCAAATCAAGTCGAACTTGCACTGAGTGCGAGGTAACCCTACCACTAAATCCATGTTGATCATTTCCCATTTCCACATTGTAATTTCATAAGCCGAGTTAACCCACCGAGCCTCTGATGCTCGGTCTTCACCTGCTAACAATTCGAACATTTAGATACAAAGTCTGTCACACCTCTCTTCATACCGATCCACCAATAAACTTCCCGGAGATCTTGATACATTTTCGTAGAACCTGGGTGCACGGAATACCTGGAATTGTGAGTTTCCGCCATCAACCTCTACCAAAGATTATCCACATCAGGAACACATAGCCTTCCCTGGCACCGCAAAACACCATCATCGCTTTTGAGTGAGAATGTCAAAATCTTGCTATTCAAAACTGCCCCCTTCAATTACGCCAATGCTAGATCAATAAACTGCTTCTCCTTGAATTCCCCTACAAGTGATGATTCTTCCCCATTATGCAACATGACTTTCCTCTCGTCTGAGGTAGAGAGAAAGACCCCCAGACTAGCCAATCGACAAACCTCCCGACTCAACAGCCTCTGATCTTCCTCCAAATGAGCCAGACTACCCATAGACTTCCGACTGAGAGCGTCATCCACTACATTTGTTTCCCTTGGATGGTACAGAATGTTCATATCATAAACCTTAAGCAATTCTAACCATCACCGCGGTCTTAAATTCAACTCCTACAGCTTGAAAAAATATTAGAGACTCTTGTGGTCTGAGAACACGTCCACATGGACCCCATACAAATAATGCCGCTAGATTTTCAATGCAAACACAACTGCCGCGAGTTCAAAATCGTGCGTCGGATAATTCTTCTCGTGATTCTTGAGTTTCCTGGAAGCATAGGCGATAACCTTCCCGTGTTGCATCAACACACATCCAAAACCAACCCTTGAAGCATCGCAATAAATCGCAAATCCCTCCGTGCCTTCTGGCAAAGTTAACATCGGTGCTGAAGTCAATCTTGATTTCAATTTTTGAAAGCTCTTTTCACAACCGTCTGACCATTGGAACTTTGTTGCCTTCTGCGTCAATTTAGTCAATGGGGAGGCGAGTGTAGAGAACCCTCCACAAACCTCCGATAATACCAGGCTAGACCCAAGAAACTGCGAATCTCTGTCGGGGTCGTTGGTCTAGGCCAATCCTTTACCGC
>ML407965.1:22199-40078 GCA_005239525.1 Nicotiana knightiana | reverse complement strand
ATATATATATATATATATATTCCAATAATTCAAATTCTGATAATTTTTATACTTTATTTCAATTAATTTTTCACTTAAATTTCCTCAACCCGATGAGATTGAATCTTACTTAAAAAGAGTTTCTAGTAAGTTTAATTTGGTAAATCCTATATTAAAGGCAATAATTTACCCGATGTTGTATTTTATTTAAAAAGGGTATTTTCTTCATTCAAATGAGTTCTGAAATAACTTCATCTTTTCCTCGCTGATTTCCTAATTAGTTTAGAGACTGTAATTTACTTTATGGTATATAAATGAGACTCCTTGAACATCTTAATTGTATTGGTTACAGATATTATGTACTGGGTAGTACGTGGATTTTGTTGTGATAAGTGAGATGGAAATATGTGGGCACAAGGTGCCATGTGTTCTAAAGGTTTGGAAATTGAGATTTGTGATATGAGGTACCGAGGATTGAGATGGTGTGGATTGTGTATTAGAAATGATGTGATTGATTGAGTTAACATCGCATTCTTTATTTGAGTACATTTTTGCTTGTCTGTTCCCCAGCTATGTTGGTGTTAATTTACTTGGCTATATTTCGTTACTATCCGTGTTTCCCTTTATTGTCTCTACTGTTTGTAGTTTGATTTCCCCCCTGCTATTGACATTTCTTTGCTATCTTCATCTTGATAGCTTATTGTTATTATTATATTCTGTTTAATTTATTTGACCAGTAGGTGTCCTGACTGTTCCTCGTCACTACTCGACTGAGGTTAGTCTCGATACTTACTGGGCACCGTTGTGGTGTGCTCATACTACACTTCTGTACAGTTTTGTACAGATCCAGGTATTTGATCGTTACTAGCTGTGCGGATCGTTGTTGTGGAAACTCATGGTAAACCTGCTACTGCAATTGTAGGTCTCGGAGTCACCTTCTATTGTACTTATTTCCATTGTTTCCTTTTGTTCTAGAACAGTGATGTATTCATTTTGTACAACCACTCATAGAAAGGATTATGATTTGTACTACCGGTTTTGGAAATTGTGACTATTCAGAGTTACCTAATTTGAAGTTAATGAATATCAATGTTATTTCTGTTAATGTTAGGCTTACCTAGTTTAGAGACTAGGTGCCATCACGACTCCTTCGGAGGGATTTTTGGGTCGTGACAAAAAGCCTAGCACATACCGTAGAACCAGAACACACGAATCCAACACAAAGGATCATCCCTCAACATAACTTCGCTGCAATATGTGACCCCGTCCAAACGCTGGTCCATAATATATTCCTCGCTCCGCCTTTCCCAAAATCAATAATCCCCAAAATTCGACATCAAGTACTCAAAGTGCATTACCATAACCACGGATAATCAGACGAAACAATGGCACACAAAACCCGAAAGGATATAATCAATACGCCCTTACTCATGCAATACCCAATTACTCATCTCACTCAAATTCCACTATAAGACCACAATAGAGTCGCACCATGTGTGCCCAAAACCAACGAATCACAACTTCTCGTAGCATGGAAGAGTAACTCACAAAAATTTTCAGAACACGAATAATCTTAGCAACAGCCAAATGGCACATCCCTCAACAATAGCACTATGGAGCCAACCAATCCGACTCGGTATAGAATACACATCTTAATTGGGCCTACCAATGGACCCCCAATTCAACTCCGGGCATCCACACATAGATAAATAAACCTCTGAAAGCCCAAAATGACTAAATCATAACACATACTATCATCTGCTAGCTTCCTCCATTACTTCATAGCCCACAACCATGAAACAATCCGCTCCTGAGAACTCCCGGTCTTCAAATCCATAGGACACACGAATCCTCATATCTGATCCTAACTCCACCGCCAGAATGTCTAACACATCTCTCACACACGATCATCTCGCGAGGAATACTCCTATAATTCTCCTGTGCCACAAAGGAAAATTTGAACACCGGTAGTCAATCAAACAAGAGAGTACCACAATACCAATGAAGTATCCATAAATCAAACACATTTCCCCTTCTGAAATGTATATCCTCTTCAAGCCATACCAACTAGTAATGTCATTTACCTAGTCATCTGAAACTGTCGATGATGACTACGAATTTCATGATCTTTTGTTCAAAATCGAATTTTGACCTTGCACTTGCAATTATCAATACTACACAACACACCGCACCCATAATGACATCATATGAAAGATACGAAAAGAAATTTCGAAACCAACTCCGAGCCGCAAGAAACTACATACTCAATTAGCCAAGAACTTTCCATTGATTTCACCTTGGAGGATCACCATACGCAACATGTCCCACACACCAGTAGGAAATATACACCCCGAACCATGGTAGTAACGATTGAAAACTCTTTGAAACTCATTTACACATAATCAAGCCATCAGAACTAACAGGCTGCCGAAATCCAAGAGCATTTCCACGAAGCACCTATAGAAACCCACTACATCATAAGCACTCAAAGAACCGATTATATCCATAACTGTGTCGATCCAATCTACCAACAAATTGCCTAGTTCTCCAAGTCTTTTCCAAATTGATTTTCAATTGATACTTCTCCTTATTAGAAATCCACGATCCTTAACCAAAAATTCCACCACACTAGAACCCTAGAATAAAACCATAACGCCCTAAGGTCCATAAGCCACTGACTTCCCTCTTGAGCACCCCAAAGCACCACAACCGAGACACCCACTCTAAAGAGACCTCAAGTGAACCTAAACTTTTTTCTTTCACCCTCTTGATACTGAAATTCATAATCCCCAATGGTGTAAAAATGACACAAGTCTCGACACCGTCCAATGTAACTCTCAGTTTCTAGCCATATACTAATCTTGAAAATTCCAAATCGCTACATTTAAATCTTGAATGCATTAGAACAGTTCTCGAGAGTCATCCACTCTTCTCAAATCTCGATTAAACCGACCAACAAACCGAACAACTTGTGCCCCGTTAGCACACTAACACCCAAGAAAGTAACCCACACTCCTAAGCAACTGAGAAATTTCCTACTCCATGTACACTACATCCTTCACCACTAACCACTCAATTATTCCATGATTCCCATATACCCATAGAGTGTAATACAACCCGCATCCAGAAATTCCCTTACTTGAGTCGTCCTCCATCTCAACCACCGTAGTCATAACTGATTCACCAGTTTACCTCAAACTGAAACCACTACAACACATAATCGTACAATCATCTCGTCGACAGCAGACTCCCCCACTTAGCTCAAAGTCATAGATTTGAACACACCATAACTCACAATGCCTACACTCTATTAATGCCATAATACCGTAGTGGGATTCAACTAAATCCTTCCTGAGCTCCTGTAACGCAAACCATCTAATACTTTAAATTATCTGCAATCTCGCATTCACCATTGTAATAGTCAGGCTAACTTCCACAAGTGATCTAAACTCAAATTGCAACATATATCATTCACTGGTGAAAGAGAACTCTCTACAAAACAACATAAGGATCACACACCCTCAGGATACCCCGCAGGAGATAACCCCACCTGCTTAGCCTCAAACTGATATCTCTTTATACTCCTCCAAAATTATAACTATTACGCGATCACTTAATCTTCCTAAGTCTGAACTTATAACAAAACATGAAGATCTTCTTCGCTCCACAACTAAACTACATGAGAGGTCCTTCAACACACCCACAATTCGAGGCCATATGCCAAATCCATACGGAAGTCAAACACCCAATAGTCCTGCTACCTTTCTAGAAAATTCTTCTTGTCACATTTGAATGATATGAACGCATCTCACAACCAAATTATACTCACCACATGGTCATCTAGTCACATATCTCATCAATAAGGACACAGACAGACATATAAGCTCCAAATGCACATGCTCACACATTCGAGATCTCCGTACTCAAGCCACAAAAAAACCCGGCCTCAAGTCCTCCAGACTGGCCCATCATCAACATGTCAAAATCACATCTCGAACCCCAACCATGGAATTCGCAAGCCTTCGATGCACAGCCGGTACCGAGCGCTCATGTGCGCATACGAATGCGTGGAAGGAATTCAAGAAGTTACGCTTCAAGCTGAATCAATGACGTACGATACAGAAAGAAAGATGGGAAGTATATCCTAAATGTCCTGTAGCCTCTCGAAGATATTTATGGACGTCATCATACCGATCCGCAAGACTCTACTAGACACTTGGCCATGACTTGTAGAACCTATGAACCTAGAGCTTTGATACCAATATGTCACGACCCAAAATCCACTAGTCGTGATGGCACCTAACCCAACCTGCTAGGTAAGCCAATTAATAATTGTCAAGTTTCAAATATATTTACAAGACAATTAAATGAAAGTAACTTACGGAATTTTATACATTTCCCCAGAACTGGTAGTACAAATTATGAGCTGCTACGAATAGAGTTTACAAAGCGAAGATAAAATAAATACATAGTCTGTTTGAAAAGCACATAAACATAGTTTTATAATCTAAGGCTACCCCGAACAAAGGAGGCAGCTATAACAGGGACGCTGGTACATCTTCAAGTCCCACAGCCATTGAGCATAGCAACAACAACAACTAACATCTGCACGCAATATGCAGAAATGTAGTATTGGTACAACCGACCCCATTTACTGAGTAAGTAACAAACCTAACCTTAGGTTGAAAGAAGTGACGAGCTAACACTAGGTCGGGTCCAATACCAGTATTCTACAATATTTTGCAACAACATAATAAAATTAATAAAAAGAGTATTTCAGAAGTAAAATGCTCAACTCGCTCACAATTCTAGAAGATAGGCATGTTTTTCAAACATCTTAGTGAGAACTCAAATCTTTGTCAAAATACCGAAATACAAGTAACTTTGAAAACTATGATTTTTCCCAAACTATTTTCACCACTAAGTAAGATGTTTCTTTTTCTTTACAAGTAACAAGTATAAAATACCTCTCTAAGCCCACATGTCAATGTGTATAATAAGTCATGGATGACGTGATACTATATAACATGAGGAAAAATGCATCTCTATGCATGTATGTCATGCGTGCATGCAAATTCCTGTATGTCATGTGTGCATGTAATGCCATGTATCTCGATCCACACACGTTTATAGTCAACTGAGCTCACTGGGGGTGTTCAGACTCCGGAGGGGCTCCTACATCCCAAGCGCTGCGCACAGAAAACTCACGTGTTTCACGGACAACTCGCGTGCCATAATATCAATATCTGGATTCACACGGACAACTCACATGCCATAATATCAATATCTGGATCCGTACGGACAACTCACCTGTTGCACGGACAACTCACCTGCTGCACAGAAAAGTCACGTCCTATGGTATCAATATTCTCATAACCAGGCCCTCAGCCTTACTCAGTCATCAATCTCTCAAGTCTCGCTCACAGGATCACGGTGTCATGAAACTAGCCCGACAACAAGAATATGATGTAACAATAGATAACAACTGAGACTGAGATATGATATGAATGCATGAACATGATTGAGTACAAATATCAATGAAGTTTGTGAAATAACAGCAAGAAACAACCACTATGGGTCTCAACAGTATCAGGATAAATTCTAAACATGATATCTAGCATGATTGACAGCTTAATTACTTTATCACATGGTAAAAACACGGATATCGACAAAATAGGGCCACTATACTAGGCCATGGGAACCATAGGATCCCATTTTACAGGGTGCACGCCCACACACCCCTCACCTAGCATGTGCGTCACCTCAATACCAATCACATAACACCTAATTCGGGGTTTCATACCCTCAGCACTAAGTTTAGAAGAGTTACTTACCTAATAGCGTAGAAATCCTACTCCGGGATGCTCTCACCCCTTGACTCGATCTTCAAAAACTCTGAATCTATTCTCAACCAGTACGATACCATCAATAAATGCTAATGGAATGAATTCTACAAGAAAAACTATCAAATTAGACCAAAATCCCGAAATCGGCTCAAACCCAGCCCCTAGACCCATGTCTCGAAACCAAAAAAAAGTTACAAAACTAGAAAGCTCATTCACTCACGAGTCTTACCATACCAAATTCATAAAAATCCGACACCATTTGGTCCCTCAAATCGTCACCTCACATTCTCCAAAATTCAAGCACTAACACTTCAATTTCATCCCAAATTACCACTAATTACATGATTAAACAATGGAAAATCATCATAAACACGAGTATTAGGGCTTAAGCAACTTACCTAACTGATATCCCTCAAATTCCCCTTCAAAATCACTGCCCAAAGCTTCAAAACCGACTAAAAATGGTGAAGAATGGACCAAAATTCGCGAAGTGTGTAATATATACATTCTGCCCAGGCTTCTCACACCTGCGGCCTTTTTCTCGCACCAGCAGTACGGCACCTGCGGCACAAATAATCGCACCTGTGCAAATCACTTAACCCCTCAGACTCTGCACCTGTGCCCAGGTCTCGCACCTGCGGGCTAGCATGTGCGAGTATATCCTACGCTCCAGCCCCACTACCATTTTCCTTATCTGTGACCCTCCCCTCCGCACCTGCGACTCTCCATCCGCAGGTGCGGAAATACACCAACAGTTCAAGAACCAGCAGAGCAACAACTCCCAACACCAAAATCAACCCGTTAACCATCTGAAACACACCCGAGGTCTTCGGGATCTCAACCAATAATACCAAAAAATCATAATACCAATATACAAACTTAGTCGAACCTTCGGAACACTCAAAACAACATCAAAACACCAAATCAACCTCGGACTCAAGCTTAAGAACTTCTTGTAACGACCCGGCCGGTCGTTCTGTGAGATTTACCCTGTTTCCTCCATTTATGCATTTGTCATCTATATTGCTAGCCTATTTTTTTTTTGTGTTGGGTCAGTTGGTTTGGGTCCGGAGTGGTTATGGTGAGAATTGAGGCATTTAGTCTCTTAAAGTAGCCTAATAGTTGAAAAAGTCAACTGAGAGTTGACTTATTGGTGAACGACCTCCTAACACGTACTTTATGACTTGGATAGCTTCGTTAGGTGATTTGGGACTTAGGAGTGTGTTCGGAATGAAGTTTTGATGTCCAGCGTAGAATTAGGCTAAAATTGGCGAAAATTAATTTTTGGCAATTTCTGGTCGGGAACAGGTTCATAATATCATTTTGGATATGTCTGCAAAATTTCAGGTCAATCGGAGGTGTTTCGGTTGGTTTCGGCGTAGTTGGCGAAATTTTGAAGTTTTAAAGTTCATAGGTTTGAATTTGATGTAATTTTGGTGTTTTCATGTTGTTTTTGGTGTTTCAAAGGCCCGATTAAGTTCGAATAATGCTATGGGGTGTGTTGGTATGTTTGGTTGGGGCCCCGAGTGGCTCGGGATTGATTTCGGATGGTTGGCGGAGTTTTGAACTCCGAAATTTGCAGCAATTAGCTGCTGGTGTAAGTTTCTGGTGTTGGCCGCACCTACGGATGGGTAGCCGCAGGTGCGAAAGTCCATGCGCAGGTGCGAAAGGAGGCTAGGCAAGGGAAAACCGCAGGTGCGAAGAGATGGCCGAGAAGTGGCCGCAGGTGCAAGAATTGGTCCGTTAATGGGATTGCGCAGGTGCGGGTCTGCAGGTGTGACTAAGTGTCCGCAGGTGCGAAATTGCTGGCTGAACAATATTAAAAGGAGCCCCCATCAAATTTTATTCATTCCTCCATTTTTGCATGCAGTTGGAGCTCTTGTGAAGGCAAATTGAAGAGGAAATTTGTGGTTCTTCAATGAAGGTAAGTTGTCGGTTAATTAAAATCGTTTCTATGCTATTTTATTCGGATTAGGCTTGTAAATTGGAGGATTAAAGTAGGAAAAGGTTGGGAAGAATGGGTGGAGGATCGGAAAATTCTTTTGGCAATTTGGGTAGGCAATTGTGGTCCAATTGTGATGTTTTTGGTATGAGTAGAATCGTGGGAGGACGAGGTTTCTAGTGATGTAAAATTTATCGAATTTCGAGACATGAGCCCGGGGCTCGGGTTTGGCCAAATTTCGAGATTCTTGTATAATTTGATAGTTTTCGATTGGGTTGTGTTCCTTTAGTATATATAAGTGATGTTAAACTGGTTTTGGATAGATTCGGAGCAATCGGGAGCCAAATTGAGGGGCAAGAGCATAGCAGACTAGTGTTGTGGCCCGGTAGAGGTAAGTAATGGTTATAAATCTTGTCCTGAGGGTATGAAACCCCGGACTACGTATTTCTCACTGATTTTAGAATGGCGCACATGTCAGATGACGAGTATGTAACGCGCACTGACTTTTGGAATTGGACTACATCCACTCTGCGGCAACTAGTGAGTTGCATATTTTACTCAAAACCTTATGTAAAATTATATTCTAAAGATTGTAGAAATACTTGGGCTATAAGCCGTGTTTGGGGCCTCGTGCCGATCTATTTGGACCCCTTGGGGGCTTTTTACTGTTGTTTCCTCACTATTTGTTGATTATTTCACTCAGCCACATTGTGCTTACTCTTTTGAAACTCAGCCTGTTTTACACTACTTTGAGATTTAAAAATGATGTTTTGGGTTGAGTAACCTGTATTACTGTTTTGCCCGAGGGGATTTTTGAGTAGTTCTGTTGAGTGAGGTCGAAGGCCTGATTGTGAGGATATGATACGCCACAAGGTGGCTTGATATTAGCGCTTGGGCTAAAGGAGCCCCTCCAGAGTCTGCACACACCCCCAGTGAGCGCACCGAGTGACGAGTGATTGGGAGGCATGAGTGACTATGAGCTGCTGAGTGACTGATTATGAGTGACTGTGAGGCATGCCCGAGGGGCTGATTATGATACATGTTTTTTCCCGAGGGGCTACTTATGATTTTACTACCTTCACTCTGAACTTATGAATTATTTTTTGCCCGAGGGGCCTCTTTATGATTCATTTCACTTTTATACAAAATCTTTCGGTTTGGAACTGTTGAAAATAAACATTTTTTTCAAAGGACTTTTTCTAAGGTTTGTTTTAAGGCATGATGATTACATATATCTATGCTTACACTATTGGAAAGTAAGGTTGTGTATATTTTGATTTGATGACATTGATTTTTGTGTTTCCTTGCCACTTAGACTTGATTTATTTTCATTACTACTGAGTTGGCGTACTCACATTACTCCCTGCACCCCTGTGTGCAGATTCAGGTGCAGATACCAAGCATTAGCCATTTATTCCGTGCGGAGCCGGATTGCGGGATATAGAGGTAGCTATTCAGCGTGCGCAGCATATCTATTTTCCCTTCTTGTTGTATCTAGGAATTTATTCGGAGGTTTTGTATTATAATAGTATACCTTTAGCTTATTTTCTTTAGATGCTCATCACATGTAGGCTCTAGGTTTTGGGGTTGGTGGCACTGTTTATTGGCCTACTTTATTTAGTAACTCTGTACATTTTACAAAATGCTTGAAATTTGATGGGGATTTTGAAAGAAATTGTGAACATTTGGTTATTGGCTAGCCTAGTTCCACGATAGGCGCTATCACGGCCGGTTAATGATTTTGGGGTCGTGAATGTTTGGTATCAGAGCCTAGGTTACATAGGACTCAACGGTCATGAGCATGTTTAGTAGAGTCTTGCGGATCGGTACAGAGACGTCTGTAATTATCTTCGAGAGGCTGTCGAACTTTTAGGAAACATTTCTATCTTTCTTTAACTCTTTCGTGCTAATCTATTAATTCTTTAAATCTGAACTTACGTTGTTTCATTCTCTCACAAATGGTAAGGACATGCAATACCGATCAGAGTAACCAGTCAACGGCTAGACCAGCAAGAGGTCGAGGCCGTGGTAGAGGTAGGGGGCCAGCCCGCGCAGCAGCCGGGGCAGTACCACAGGTTCCCCTTATCGATCAGGATCAGTTTCACATCGATGGTGTTGCAGCGGGACATTCTCAGGCACCGGCAGTGCCTATGGTTATTCCAGGTCTTCAGGAGACCCTGTCTTAGATATTGACAGTGTGCACCAGTTTGGGTCAGGCAGTCGTCATGTCTTCTACTGCCACCACAGCTCAGACCGGGGGAGGCAATTAGACTCCAGCTGCCCAGGCACCTGAGCGGGCTGCACGGGGTATTCAGGCATTGGGAGCAGCCCTAGCTTAGCCAGTTGCTCCGGTCCAGGATTATGTGGTCCCTGCTATGCCTGAGGAAAAGCAGCGTAGGTTGGAGAGGTTCAGCAGATTTCAGCCTCCGACTTTTAGCAGTATTGAGGGCCAGGATGCCCAGGGGTTTCTAGATAAGTGCCAGAGGATACTACGTACTGCGGTTATTTTGGAGACCAGTGGGGTCTCATTTGTTACGTTTCAGTTTGCGAGTGCTGTCTTTACTTAGTGGGAGTCATTCGAGAGGCGTAAGCCGGTTGGTTCAGCACCTCTCACCTGGCAGTAGTTCTCCACGATCTTTTTGGAGAAGTATGTTCCTCAGTCCCACAGAGAGGAGCAGTGCATATAGTTTGAGCAGTTGTGCCAGGGAGAGTTATCAGTTACTCAATACGAGATGAGGTTTTCCGAGTTGGCTAAGCATGCTTCTGAGATTGTCCCTACTCAGTAGGAGTTTCCTTGGTTTGGCGGAATATTATCGTTGCTTGTGGAGGGACTCTCTTCTATTGCTTCGCCTTTGACCAGATTGACCCAGAAGGGTGCTTCATTCCGATGGTCTGATGAGTGTGAGGAGAGCTTTCAGAAGCTCAAGTCAGCATTGACCACAGCTCCGGTACTAGTTTTGCCTACTGGTTTGGGTTCTTACACAGTTTATTGTGATGCTTCTAGAGTTGGCTTGGGAGCGGTATTGATGCAGGACGGTAGGGTCATTTCCTACGCGTCTAGACAGTTGAAGGTGCACGAGAAGAATTATCCAGTGCACCATCTTGAGTTAGTTGCCATTGTTCATGCCTTCAAGATTTGGCGGCATTATTTGTATGGAGTGCAGTGTGAGATTTTCACTGATCATCGTAGTTTGCAGTATCTGCTGAGGCAGAAGGACTTGAATTTGCCTCAGAGGAGATGATTAGAGCTTCTCAAGGATTATGACCTAATCTTATATCATCCGGGGAAGGCCAATGTAGTGTTCGATGCCTTGAATCGCAGAGCAGAGAGTTTGGGGAGTCTAGCCTACCTTCCAATAGTAGGGCGGCCATTAGCTCTTGATGTTCAGGCCTTAGCGGGTCGGTTGGTGAGATTGGATCTATCAGAGCCCCCGAGGGTGTTGTCTTGTGTAACCTCCAGGTCTTCTCTTTACGATCAGATTAGAGCGTGCCAGTATGATGATCCACATTTTCTTGTTCTTCAGGACAGGGTCCGTCACGGTGATGCCAGGGATGTGGTTATTGGTGATGATGGGTTCATGAGGATGTAGGGCCGGATTTGCGTGCCCAATGTAGATGGGCTTCGAGATTTGATTCTAGTATAGGCCCATAGTTCGCGGTATTCCATCCATTCGGGTGCCGCAAATATGTATCAGGATTTGAGGAAGCATTATTGGTGGAGGAGGATGAATAAAGATATTGTGGAGTTCGTGGCTCGGTGTCTCAACTGTCAGCACGTCAAGTATGAGCACCAGAGACCAGGTGGATTGCTTCAGAGATTTGATATTCCGGAGTGGAAGTGGGAGCGGATCACCATGGACATCGTAGTTGGACTCCCACGGACTTCGAGGAGGTTTGATGCTATATGGGTTATTGTGGATCGGCTGACCAAGTCCACGCACTTCATTCCTGTTGGTACTACGTATTCTTCGGAGAGGTTAGCTGAGATTTATATCAGGGAGATTGTCCGATTGCATGGGGTTCCAGTTTCTATCATTTTCGACAGAGGTACTCAGTTCACATCTCAGTTTTGGAGAGCCGTGTAGAGAGAGTTGGGTACTCGGGTCGAGCTGAGCACAGCGTTTCATCCTCAGACCGACGGGAAGTCAGATCGTACCATTCATATTTTGGAGGATATGTTTCGTGCTTGTGTGATTGACTTTGGTGGTTCATGGGACCAGTTTCTGCCACTAGCGGAGTTGCATGTAATAACAGCTATCGGTCGAGTATCCAGATGGCTCCGTATGGGGCTAGAGGAATGGGTGGAGGATTGGAAAATTCTTTTGGCAATTATGGTCCGATTGTATGTTTTTGGTATGAGTAGAATCGTGGGAGAACGAGGTTTTTAGTGATGTAAAATTTATCGAATTTTGAGACGTGGGCTCGGGGTTCGGGTTTGGCCGAATTTCGAGACTCTTGTATAATTTGATAGTTTTCGATTGGGTTGTGTTCTTTTAGTATATATTAATGATGTTAAACTGGTTTTGGCTAGATTCGGAGCAATCGGGAGCCAATTTGAGGGGCAAGAGCTTAGCGGACTAGTGTTGTGGCCCGATAAAGTTAAGTAATGGTTATAAATCTTGTCCTGAGGGTATGAAACCCCGGACTACGTATTTCTCACTGATTTTAGAATGGCGCACATGTCGGATGACGAGTATGTGCCGCACACTAACTTTTGGAATTGGACTAGGTCCACTCCGCGGAAACTAATGAGTTGCATATTTTACTCAAAACCTTATGTTAAATTATGTTCTAAGGATTGTTGAAATATTTGGGCTATAAGCCGTGTTTGGGGCCTCGTGCCGATCTGTTTGGACCCCTTTGGGGCTTTTTACTGTTGTTTCCTCACTATATGTTGATGATTTCACTCAGCCATATTGTGCTTACTGTTTTCAAAACTCAGCATGATTGACACTACTTTGAGATTTAAAAATGATGTTTTGGGTTGAGTACCCTGTTTTACTATTTCGCCCGAGGGGCTTCTTGAGTTATTCTGCTGAGTGAGGCTGAGGGCCTGATTGTGAGGATATGATACACCACAAGGTGGCTTGATATTAGCGCTTGAGCTGAAGGAGCCCTTCCGGAGTCTGCACACACCCCTAGTGAGCGCACCGAGTGCCGAGTGACGAGTGATTGGGAGGCATGAGTGACTGTGAGGTGCTGAGTGACTGTAAGGTGTTGGGTGACTGATTATGAGTGACTGTGAGGCATGCTCGAGGGGCTGATTATGATACATGTTTTGCCCGAGAGGCTACTTATGATTTTACTACCTTCACTCTGAACTTATGAATTATGTTTTGCCCGAGGGGCCTCTATATGATTCATTTCATTTTCATACTAAATCTTTCGGTTTGGAGCTGTTGAAAATAAACATTTTTTTCAATAGACTTTTTCTGAGGTTGGTTTTAAGGCATGATGATTTCATATATCTATGTTTACACTATTGAAATGTAAGACTGTGTATATTGTGATTTGATGACATTGATTTTTGTGTTTCCTTGCCGCTTAGACTTGATTTATTTTCATTACTACTGAGTTGGCGTACTCACATTACTCCCTGCACCCTTGTGTGCAGATACCGAGCATTAGCCATTTATTCCGTGCGAAGCCGGATTGCGGGATATAAAGGTAGTGTTTCAGCGTCCGCAGCATCTCTATTTTCCCTTCTTGTTGTATCTAGCTATTTATTCAGAGGTTTTGTATTATAATAGTATACTTTTGGATTATTTTTCTTAGATGCTCATGACATGTTGGCTCCGGGTTTTAGGGTTGGTGGCATTGTTTATTGGCCTACTTTATTTAGTAAACTCTGTACATTTTACAAAATGCTTGAAATTTGATGGGGATTTTGAAAGAAATTGTGAACATATGGTTATTGGCTAGCCTAGTTCCACGATAGGCGCCATTACAGCCGGTTCAGGATTTTGGGGTCGTGACAGTTTGGTATCAGAGCCCAGGTTACATAGGACTCAACGGTCATGAGAAGGTTTAGTAGAGTCTTGCGGATCGGTACAGAGACGTTTGTACTTATCTTCGAGAGGCTGCCGAACATTTAGGAAACATTTCTATCTTTCTTGAACTCTTTCGTGCTAATCTATTGATTCTTGAAATCTGAACTTACGTTGTTTCATTATCTCACATATGGCGAGGACACGCAATACCGATCAGAGTGACCAGTCACCGGCTAGACCAGCGAGAGGTCAAGGCCGCGGTCGAGGCCGTGGTAGAGGTAGGGGACAGCCCGCGCAGCAGCCGGGGCGGTACCACAGGATTCCCCTATCGATCAGGATCAGGTTCACGCCGATGGTGTTCCGGTGGAACAACCTCAGGCACCGTCAGTGCCTATGGTTATTCCGGGTCTTCAGGAGACCCTGTCTCAGATATTGACAGTGTGCACCAGTTTGGGTCAGGAAGTCGCCATGTCTTCTAGTGCCACTACAACTCAGACCGGGGGAGTCAATCAGACTCCAGCTACCCGGTCACCTGAGCAGGCTGCACGGAGTATTCAGGCACCAGGAACATCCCCAGCTCAGCCAGTTGCTCCGGTCCAGGATTATGTGGTCCCTGTTATGCCTAAGGACGAGCAGCGTAGGTTGGAGAGGTTCAACAGACTTTAGCCTCCGAATTTTAGCGGTACAGAGGGCGAGGATGCCCAGGGGTTTCTAGATAAGTGGTAGAGGATACTACGTACTGCGGGTATTTTGGAGACCAGTGGGATCTCATTTATTACATTTCAGTTTGCGGGTGCTGCCTTTTCTTGGTGGGAGTCATTCGAGAGGCGTAGGCCGATTGGTTCAGCACCTCTCACCTGGCAACAGTTCTCCACAATCTTTTTGGAGAAGTATGTTCCTCAGTCCCACAGAGAGGAGCAACGTAGGCAGTTTGAGCAGCTGCGCCAGGGAGAGTTATCAGTTACTCAGTACGAGATGAGGTTTTCCGAGTTGGCTAGGCATGCTTCTGAGATTGTCCCTACCGATAGGGAGAGGGTGAGGAGGTTTGTAGATGGTCTTTCTTATCAGCTCCGACTATTTATGACTTGGGAGAGAGTATCGGGTGCTTCATTCGAGCAGGTTGTTGACATAGCTCGAGATATTGAGTTCATTCGCCGCCTGGAGCGGGAGGAGAGGGAGGCCTCGTGGTTAGAGCAGTCCTAGTGGTGCTCCCTTCAGGGGGAAGTTTCAGCATGGTAGGGGCCATTCATTCAGGCCTCCTCAGTCAGGCCCGCCAGCATACAGTGGTGCATCTTCGGGGCAGGGTCCCCGTGGTTCTCAGTCACACCGTACTTCATTTGGTGCCCTCCCAGCTCAGAGTGAAGTCGAGCACTCCCAGTTCAAAGTTCTTCTATGCATGAGTCTTCCAATGGCAGTTCGGGTGCTAGGGGTTTCTATCAGTCACCGCCTCCATCTCTAGGGAGTTTCTTTGATTGTGGAGAGTTCGGGCACGTGTGGAGGTAGTGTTCCCTCTGTCCCGGTGGTTCTTCTCATCAGAGGGGCCAGCCCTCGACTTCAGCTCCAATCACTTCATCACCCACCCAGGCAGCCAGAGGTGGTAGTCAGTCAGCCAGAGGCCGCCCTAGAGGGGGAGGTCAAGCAGGGGGAGGCCAGACTCGCATGTACACATTTCCAGCCATGCCATATGCTATGACCTCAGATTCCATGATCGCAGGTATTGTCTAAGTCTGTTGCCGAGATGCCTTGGCTTTATTTGACCCTGGTTCTACATACTCCTATGTTTCGTTATGTTTTTCCCGTTTTCTGGATGTGCCCCGTGAGTCTCTAGTCACCTCTGTTCATGTGTCGACTCCGGTGGGCAGTACTGTTATCGTGGACCGTGTGTGTCGGTCG
Organism: Nicotiana knightiana; assembly: GCA_005239525.1. NCBI lineage: Eukaryota > Viridiplantae > Streptophyta > Magnoliopsida > Solanales > Solanaceae > Nicotiana > Nicotiana knightiana. Next base: position 24,428 of record ML407965.1, on the reverse strand, counting down.
TGCATGATGTCTATTGGGGGTCTGGAGATCCGAGTGGACCTACTATTACTCAGCATGGTCGATTTTGATGTGATATTGGGCATGGAATGGTTATCTCGTGCCATGTTATTCTTGATTGTCACGCTAAGACCGCGACCTTAGCTATGCCAGGGTGTCCGAGGGTTGAGTGGGGAGGTTCTTCTGAGTATATGCCTAGCTGGGTGATTTCCTACCTGAAGGCTCAGCGCATGGTTGAGAAAGGGTGTTTATCTTATTTGGCCTTTGTAAGGGATGTCAGTGGTGAGACTCCCGCTATGGATTCAGTTCTTGTGGTCCGTGACTTTCCGAAAGTGTTTCCTACAGACCTTCCAGGCATGCCACCTGACAGGGATATTGATTTTGGTATGACTTGGTGTCAGGCACCCAGCCTATTTCTATTCCACCTTATCGTATGGCACCAGCGGAGTTAAAGGAATTAAAGGAGCAGCTTTTGGAACTCCTGGATAAGGGATTCATTCGGCCTAGTGTGTCACCTTGGGGTGCACCGATGTTGTTCGTGAAGAAGAAGAATGGGTCCATGCGTATGTGTATTGATTATCGGCAGCTGAACAGGGTTACGGTGAAGAACCGGTATCCCTTGCCCCACATTGATGATTTGTTTGACCAGCTTCAGGGAGCCAGAGTGTTTTCCAAGATTGACTTGAGATCTGGGTATCATCAGATGAAGATTCGAGATTCTAACATTCCGAAGACTGCTTTCAGGACCAGATATGGTCATTATGAGTTCTTGGTTATGTCATTTGGGCTGACCAATGCCCCAGCTGATTTCATGCAATTGATGAACAGCGTGTTTCAGCCTTACCTTGATTTTTTGTCATTTTGTTCATTGATGACATCCTGGTTTATTCTCGTAGCCAGGAAGAGCATGCTCATCATTTGAGAGTTGTGTTGCAGAGGTTGAGGGAGGAAAAGCTTTATGCAAAATTCTCCAAGTGTGAGTTTTGGCTTGGTTCGGTAGCTTTCTTGGGGCACATGGTATCTAGTGAGGGTATTCAGGTTGATCCGAAGAATATAGAGGCGGTGCAGAGTTGGCCCAGACCGTCCTCAGCTACAGAGATTAGGAATTTCCTTGGTTTGGCGGGATATTATCGTCGCTTCGTGGAGGGACTCTTTTCTATTTCTTCGCCTTTAACCAGATTGACCCAGAAGGGTGCTCCATTCCGATGGTTTGATGAGTGTGAGGAGAGCTTTCAGAAGCTCAAGTCAGCATTGACCAAAGCTCCGGTACTAGTTTTGCCTACTGGTTCGGGTTCTTACACAGTTTATTGTGATGCTTCTATAGTTGGCTTGGGAGCGGTATTGATGCAGGACGGTAGGGTGATTGCTTACGCGTCTAGACAATTGAAGGTGCACGAGAAGAATTATCCAGTGCACGATCTTGAGTTAGCTGCCATTGTTCATGCCTTGAAGATTTGGCGGCATTATTTGTATGGAGTGCAGTGTGAGATTTTCACTGATCATCGTAGTTTGCAGTATCTGCTGAGGCAGAAGGACTTGAATTTGCCTCAAAGGAGATGGTTAGAGCTTCTCAAGGATTATGACCTAATCTTATATCATTCGGGGAAGTCCAATGTAGTGGCCGATGCCTTTAGTCGCAGAGCAGAGAGTTTGGGGAGTCTAGCCTACCTTCCAGTAGTAAGGCGGCCATTAGCCCTTGATGTTCAGGCCTTAGCGGGTCGGTTGGTGAGATTGGATCTATCAGAGCCCCCGCGGGTGTTGGCTTGTGCAACCTCCAGGTCTTCTCTTTACGATCAGATTAGAGTGCGCCAGTATGATGATCCACATTTGCTTGTTCTTCAGGACAGGGTCTGTTACGGTGATGCCAAGGATGTGGTTATTAGTGATGATGGGGTCATGAGGATGCATGGCTGGATTTGCGTGCCCAATGTAGATGGTCTTCGAGATTTGATTCTAGCAGAGGCTCATAGTTCGCGGTATTCCATCCATCCGGGTGCCGCAAAGATGTATCAGGATTTGAGGCAGCATTATTAGTGGAGGAGGATGAAGAAAGATATTGTAGAGTTCGTGGCTCGGTGTCTCAACTGTCAGCAGGTCAAGTATGAGCACCAGAGACCAGATGGATTGCTTCAGAGATTTGATATTCCGGAGTGGAAGTGAGAGCGGATCACCATGGACTTCGTAGTTGGACTCCCACGGACTTCGAGGAGGTTTGATGCTATATGGGTTATT